>JAVQJF010053258.1:0-30691 GCA_036023855.1 Gadopsis marmoratus | reverse complement strand
GGGGGGGG
Organism: Gadopsis marmoratus; assembly: GCA_036023855.1. Classification (NCBI taxonomy): domain Eukaryota; kingdom Metazoa; phylum Chordata; class Actinopteri; order Centrarchiformes; family Percichthyidae; genus Gadopsis; species Gadopsis marmoratus. Next base: position 30,683 of record JAVQJF010053258.1, on the reverse strand, counting down.
GGGGGGGGGTGGCGCTGTGGGTTTATAACCGCCCTTTCAATGAAAGCGGCTGCCTGCTGCTTCGGGAAATTAGGCTGAAAAGAGGCTAAATTTGCTGCAAAACCGCACTGTTAACTAAAAGGTGGGAAAATACGGTGAATTCCTCTACTGAATGTGGGACTTTTTACATCCGGCGAATGGCATTTATAAAGGAAGTGGAGCGGCCTGTCGGTGCAGCGCAGCTCAGCCTGCTCCCCTGTGACATCACGCTGGTGCTGAGTGGATGTGAAAAGAGCAGGGTGTGAATGGACGTATGATGTGACGTGCTAATACGGCTGAATGTCAGGGCTGAATATATGTTCTCCCCGGTGGCCCGCTGGAACAGGACTTATTGGCTGTTCTCAGAAGCGGAGCCGTCTTCTCATAACTCCACAGCGTCTGGGTAAATAGCAGCCCAGGGACGTGTTCACATATTCCCCCATTTTGCCCTCCATGACTCCTTCACTCTGTTTTGAAAGTTCGTATTCCCTACCTCTTTCCTTAATTGGCTTTGATTCAGTTCCTCCGCCGCATTCACACGGACAATGAAATTCACTCAAACTTGAGGCTAATTACAGTTTGTCACCTCTCTGTTCCTCTGCAGGAAGCTACTTTCCTCCTTCCTGTCCTGCTGTGCAGCAGGAGGTTTGTTAAGGAGATTTCTTAACTTTCTCCAGCCAGGATGGGGATATGGTGAGTTGCAGGTAAATCTCCTGAAGCAGGGCAAACATGACTTCTCCAGGCAATAATCCTCATCCCCCCCAGGAGAGAAAATATTTGCTGTACTTCTGTGAAAAGAGGTGAATGTTCTTTTGTCTTTGCGAGGGAGATTATTTCATGTAGTTTTAGTTTCTCCAGGAGGATTTGCAAGGCTTACGTTGGCCAAGTGGAGTCGCAGAATCTTCCTAACCCATAGAACACGGAATCCTCTGACTGAGTGACTGACGTTATGCAATATTACTCAAATTATTAATTGTTTAGTAAAGGTTGTGTTGCTGTTTTATCATTCCTTAGTAATTATCTTGCCGCTATTTTGGTCACCCTGTCCTTCTTTACATGCAGAAATGTGTCATGTAATGTTGCTGTTGTTGTTCTGCCGCAGGATTTTGGTGTTTCGCTACACAAATGGATCTCGTCACGGACTAGTAAAATCCTTGTGTGTCTGAATTGCTTGGTGATGATGCATTTTGGGATAATCCACTACAGTTTTCTAACCCTTTCTTTTTGGCCACTTAGCTTAACACAACGCTGACCTATTTCAAGCCGAGCTCCAGTGACTACGCTTTGCTCGTTATTGTTAGTCCTGCCTGCATCTATTCATCTGTCGTGTCCTTCCTCCCTCTCCCTCCACCCAGCCCCGTCAGCCTGTTCTCCTGCCATTACCTTCCCTGTGCCTTGGGCCTTGCCTTAAATAAACCCGTTTTTACGTCTGCTCGCCTGTGCCTCTGTCTGTGCCTGGGTCCACCACAGACATCACAACAGGATCAACATTATCATTCATACTGAGTTCTGTTTCCAGCTGCCCGATGAATATAAAATCCAATAGCCCATCATTTGCAGCTCTGGTTTGGTCTCCACCCACTGCTGAGAGAAATATCCGTCTCTTAGTCAAAAGGTAGCATATAGTGGGTCACCTCAAAGCTTTTCCCCTGAACAGCTGGCCTGCTGCTGGAAACGTCACTGATGAGTTAAGATGCAAACTGTACAATCAGAACTTACTGAGCTGAGAGACATTAAAACGCTCCGTAGAGCTGCAGGGAACGGCGGAGTGGATTTCGGTTTGTCACTACGTGCACCTCCTTTCTTACCCTTCGTCTGTTGTTTAATATAAAAATATTGATTAGTGCAGCTTTATTGAGTCTTAAACTTATTTTCTTATGAAGAGGCCTGGAGCTCGTCTCAAAACGTACAAATTAATTGCGCTATTTAAGACTTCGGCTTCAGTTCGGCTGTACTTGGAGGGCAGCGCTGGAGTTTATTGTCGATTTTAAGGAAAGAGTAAACGCTTGAGAGATAACGCATTGACCACTGGGGATAACGGGAATATAATAACATAATGGAAGTGTTATCTTGCTGTCGGGGAGGAAAACAATAACTTTACTTAACAAAGCAAAGCAATTAAAAAAGAATTATCCACCATCTGGTTGAAGAAAACTTTAAAACGATTAGGCCATTAAATATGTATGTAATGCCATAGAAAGTACATAGAGTCACGTGTGCTTGTGCTTCTTGTATAGCATTATTATGGCCACTTTCATACAGACAGGTAGTATTACATACATCCGATAGTGATTGAGAAACGTCATTAAAATCTGAAAATGTCACGCCCGTGGTGGCACTAGAGGAAGAATCGGGGAAAAGAGTCTGGGAATAACCAAAGTCTGAAGGCTTCATCCTCTCTGGACCATGAAATCTGCAGGGCAGTGCATCCGGTATATGTTCAGATATTTCAGTCCGCACCAAAGTGGTGGCCGAACAAACAGCCTGACATCACCGTCCACAGGAACACTCAGCTGGAGGGGCTTTGTGTGTTCTGCTCACAGATCGATCTATCTGACAGACAGCAAAGCTTCGATCATCAACTCTCTGCTATGACATTTAACGACTCACAGGCCTGTCTTCATTACACACACACACACACACACACACACGCACACACGCACACACACACACGCACACACACCCGGAGTACATTATTTCAGAGGACAGAGGGAGTCTGAGGCGTCCAAATGTCTCTGTGAGACGGGGGGACACTCGGGGGTCAGACGTCAATCACTCTGCTGTGATCTGTTAAAGGTCTGTTTGATTCCTGTCCTTTGAATTAATATTGAATTCTGAACCTGCTCAGACTAGTCCGCAAACACACACACACACACAGAGAGAGAGAGAGAGAGAGAGAGAGAGCACATTAACGTCGGGTGAAACCTTCAATCTCCTGAATGTCAGCCTTGTTTTACCTGGATGTTTGGACATTTCTGACATTATCCCAAAAGGACTTTATGAGCTCTTTTCGAGCAGAGAGGACAGGCCGACTGGCAGATTCTGCATACACTGAAGAAGTAAATGAGAAACAGACGGTATTATGAAAATATATATATATATAAAGTTAAGAAACATATTTTCAATATCAATATTCATACATGTTTTATAGCAGCTGAATATTTTCGCTTCAAAAATATTTAGTTCTATTTATTCCTGTGTTTATTTTGGTTACTAGTGGGCTACCTGAGCGTGCTGTTTAATACATGTACATTTCATGCTATCTAGCTCTTGCTCCTACGTGGTTTACATGTACGTTGCTTTGGACAAAAGCGTCTGTCGAGTGTGATGTATTGTGGGCTGAATTGGAAATGATGAAAAAAGAAATACATTTCAAGCGATTTGCTGAAGGGTGCAGTTAAAAGACAAAAACTGATTCAACTGTTCGGAGGAGGACATGGCGCTTTGAGCTTTGAGCTTTGACTTTTGAGTGATGTGGTTTGAGTTTGGATCCTGAATGGAAAACCTCCTCCCACTTGTCTCTCTAACTACTGTTCTCAGCCTGACTGCCGTCGCCACACAGGCCAACACGTCAGCGTTTCCCGTGCGGTTGTCGATGCCGTGATTGATTGAGAGCTGGTTATCGCTGTAACGGCACAGGTGCGAGCGCCACGGCACAACCATCACAGCATTTGCAACCAGCTGACATGTTCTCAAAGTGACGAGTTCGGAGGAGACAAATGACAACTAGAGGGAAAAATAAGGAAAAGGTGGAAATGAGGGACGTCTCAGTTGTGCTCATGATAATGTTTCCCTAATCTAACTAGCCTGAAAGAGGTGATTTCTAATTATGACCACCTTCGGTACATGCGCTAAAACTTCCAATAATTCTGATTTCCACTGGGCCTTGGACATAAATTATACATTTCATCACTAAAATGCACTCCAAAACTGCACAATCACGCTGAAGCTGTAATTGGAAAGCTCAGTTATTATTCAGGGGAAATGCACTCGGCTTACTTGAGCTTTGCCCGGTGGGGGAAATGAGGTTGACAGCGTTATTAATGAACTCTGAGGAGTGCTAAAGAGCCTGACAGAGGTTGGGGATAATGGTTAGCAGAGGGCGACAGTGATGAGACTCGGGTTGCGGGCCTACAGGAATGCTAAGATAACTTTGGTGGATGGTTTTTATCCAAAATGCCTCACAGTAACTTGTGGAAGCCCTAAACCTTGTTGACAGTTCCAATTGATGTCACTTTTTCAGAACTATAACAGTGTTTAACATCTGATTTGCTCATGATGAAATCTGATGGGTCTGTTACAGTGACGGTTAATGTTCGGATAACTATCCAGCTCATCCACTGGTGTTACTGTGCTGCGACGCCTCTCACCGACTCACAGCAGCATCGGAAGACTACCGATAGCTTCCAGGAAAAGAAGAGCGCTATCCTCTCTTCCTGTTTGGTCTGCGCAGCGGTTGACGCACTTCCCTTCGTGCCCGGTGGCAGACAGTGTAAGCAGGCTTATAAGGAACCAGTCTAAATGCTAATAGTGTCATTATTTTATTGCCATTACACTGTACAATACACATTTACTTCAGGATAAATTAAAGCAAAAAACTTAGTTCCACTTTAAAAAAGGTTGAAAAAAAATTAGCCTCCATCAATTTTTTTATGCACTTATGTAAAAATTGAGGGTCTAAATAGATACAGAACAAATAAGTTAGAAATAGGTGCAGTAGAGGCTGAGAGATCCTGACTTTTATTATTAACTGATTATTAATTTTAATTAGACCGTCCCTGTCTGGTCAACATCCACTCTCACTCCACTCCTCCGTGTTTTGGCTTTCTGTGAAAAACACTGTAGCCTCCAGCCTAAGCCACGATTTTATTTTCTCAGACCTGACAGAGCTTGTCCAGAGCCACAGAAGACACTGTACGGCTGTTTTCACCAGCTGAGTAGGATTAAAGAACGTACGCTCCGTTAAAGAACGTACGCCTTTGTAATTCTTATTTGTGCATGTAGTGTGGCGGCATCATGTAACTTCCTGCAGAGTCCCACCTCACCTCAACAACTTCAACCTGCAGAGCAGAGGTCTAATCAGGCCAATCACTCATCAGCTAAGTGACAGCACCTGTGTTGGTGTGCAGGGCCTTTAAGACTTCACTCCGGGGCCATGCGACAACACGGTTACCGGTGGCAACGCCATGTGCATTTTAATAATACAGGTCGCAGAGTTTTTTTCACACCTTGCACAAGTGTATAGCTCTAATATCCATATTCTGTACAGTTTGTCTTTTTATTTTACCCAATTTTATCTTATTTTACTTATTTTTATATTCATATTTTATTGCTCCAACACACCACAGCAAATTCCTGTGTGTCAAAACGTACTGGCAATAAACCTGTTTCTGATTCTGATTCAGATTCTGATCTTCAGGTGGGCGATACAGCAGAGCAGGCAGCCACGCCCCCATCACCCAGTGTCCAGAGAGGCAGGGGAGGAGACACACGAACACAGAACACAGAGGGGGCAAAACACATAGGAAACACAAGGATAACATACATAGCAACCACATAGAGAGGCAATTACAGAATGCAAATACAGCACAAAGAATGGCTGAAACATTCTGGCCATAAACATAATGTCATGATTTGAGAGTGAATTTCCTGTTGTTGTTGTTGTTGTTGTTGTTCTCCTGTGTCTCCTGTGGGGGCGTGAGCGTCCCTGCTCCCTGCACACACCCGTCCGTTGCGCTGTTGTTGAAGTAGGTTTTTGGCATCATTTCATTGGAGGAAACTCTCTCGCAAAAGACAAAGTCTTTCATCTAGTCTTTTAGAGCCGACAGGCAGCAATGATGTGTAGTGAGCAGAGAGTCCTCAGAGGTCGGATCTAAGTTACCGTGACAGCAAACATCTGTTGTACTCTGGTGTCGTTGAGAAAAGCTGAACTCTTGCCAGGTCCAGAAATGTTATTCTGCAGGAAAAACATTTTTCGACCGACTACAGCTTGAATAAAGTTCACACTCTTCCACTATCCATCATTTAGTGTCTTATTTTTCATTATTTAAGGCAAAATAGCACCAGTTGCCTCTCTCTGTACATCTATATATGTATTTAATATTCCTCTTCTGAAGCACTGTTACTGCGGTACAGGGGCTGTCCATTAAGTCATTATGGAGTGAAATGTCTGTATTGTTACATCTGCATGGATGCATACATCTTTTTGCCAGCTCCGACGTCGAACCAGGTCAGACCCGCTAATACTGGCTCATTACACGTTTTGCAGTTAATGAACCAGAAACACAAACGGCCACACGTATTCCAGTAAAAGCCATCACTCCATAACATAAACCTGTACTGCAGATAAAGTCCGGCTCCGCATTTGATCTATTTGAAGGATCTCAGCCACTGTGAAAGCGTCGGCGCTCTGCTGTGTACGCAGACATTTGTAAAGGGCAGAGTGTGTGTTTGTTTGTGTGCTTTGTGAACTGCTTCATCCTTGAGTGTCTAGAGGGTCAAATCACAGGTTGCTCTCTATTCAGTTATTGGAAATGGCGAGGAATGTTTCTGTTTACATTAAACTCTATATTGATTTGGTCCAACTCTCAACTACTTTGAGGTAGACGAAGGACGGGTTCATGGTCCGTGAGCCCTTTGCTGCAGTGTGGATTGAGGATCAGGGCTTTGAGACACACTGAACCTCAGAGTGTTTGTTTGTTGTGTTTATCCGTAGCTCCTGAACCTCTGAACGGTGGACATTACAAGAAGTGTTTTTCTTCACGGAGTCTTGCTGCTTTCATGCCTGACTGGAGCTGCTATACACAGTACAATCTGTCCTCTCCGTGCTTTCTTACTTTCCCGATTCCTTTCTACTTTACCATGTTACAGCGCCATATGGATACTTAAATACAGTATTTATACCGAGGTCAGTGAGAATTCTTGATTATGATTGGCCGACACGCAGACTTCTGTGATTTTCTTGTAAGGGACTCCTCACAGGCAGGTGCTTGTTTGCGTTTCATACATGTAATTTAAACCTGATAATAGTTGGACATCCAATAACCAGACCAGACGATGCAATTAGTACCAAACCTAATGACAATCCATCCAATGTTTGATAAAGATATTTCACTCGACGCTCGTGGTGGCACTAGAGGAAAGGGCGGAGCTTAACCAAAGTCTGGGAACCATGAATGTCTGTAAACAATATTGTGCCAACGCAGCTAATAGATGTTGAGACATTTCACAAGATAAGTGAAAGCAATCCAATCAACACTTCTCAAAATAGCGTGACTATGTTGTTGAGGAAATCCAGTAATTCAGTTTAATTACCGTCTTTGCAGCTTCACTAATGGGCCGTAAAATTACTGCTTACATTTTGTCATGATGCTGAATTCTCCCAAACCCACAACTGCGCTAACAGAAACATTGAACACACTGATTGACTGTGGTTTTTATCATTCTTCTAAGCCATATAATAAAGCTTTCTCTGTATCTCCCCGTGGCTAAAGAGACCTTAACTTGAATTTTCCACATTGGTCTTGGGAGTGGAGCTACAGCAGCACTTTCATCTTCACGGACCTCTAACGTCTTCATCCCTTCCTCCGCCATCGGGGAGGTTTTGTCACAACCTTTACCGAAAAACGGATGACACCGCTCACGTTTTCCCCAAATACCATCTTTCCTGTGCTCCCAAGGGGGAAGTGGAGAAGGAAATGAAGATGCCAATGTTTGTTTTGGAGCAATTTTTCTTTATTGAGGCAGCAGGCGAGATGAGAGGAACACAGAGAGGCTAATAAATAGGAGGGAGGAGGGTACAAAAGTTTTACTTATGCTATTACCAAAAGTGTCAACAAGGCCACCACTGCTTATATGCCTCTTAGATGCAAAGTGCAGTAACTCTTTCTCTGACTTTGAGTTTATAACAGAGAGCACAGTTAAACCTTTTACACCCCACAACACAACAAGTGTCAGACAGAGTGAACTACATCATGATAAGGTCAACTTTACATCTAGAAAGTAGAAAACCACACCACAGATATAACTTATTGTAATTTACTGGGGGTTTTGTGAGTAAAGGAATAGGAAGTGTGCATTATTTCCGAGAGTTGGATGAGAAGATTGATGCTAATGTCTGAGGGGAGAGATTATCTGCTTCTTGAAGCGAAAAGTTCAGCAAAAATTCAGTTTAAATCTTTACACTTTAGCATATCATTACTATGTTAGGCTCTGCGTCCTACAGTAAAATAGATGGCAGTAATATAAAATGTAGTAAAAAAAAAAACATTACTGGAAGTTGCTGAACTCCTTTCTGTAGAATTTCCTATAAAACATTTTTTTATTGTAACCAATCTGTCTTGGCCAAGCGGTTTGTTTGTGTTGGTTGCACATACATATGGATGTGTTGCATGCATATGTATGAATATGCGAATATTTTATATTCTCATATATTTCTGGCTGTTTGTTCGTGGTACATCAGCCCCGTCTCTGATCCGCTGCGACATCACAATCACTCAGACTGATTTAGTGTCAACACGAAGCCTGGAGTCCTCTGTCTGCGTCTCCGTGACATTGGTTTTCGTGATTCCTTCGACTTTAAACTCTTTTCCATCATTTCTTTACTTTGCTTTGTGTCTTTTTGTGTGTTTTGCAAAAATCTGCGTTGAGATAATCTTCTGTTTTCCTGCTTTTAAAAACGTTGTTTCAGATTCCCATGAAGTATTTCTTATTTATTTTATTTAACTACTCGGAACACTGTACAATACGTTTTGGTTGTAGCTGAAGTCACCAGTCACGCTAACATGAACTGGCAGCTATTTTGGGGAGGAAAGGCAGATGCACTGACCTGCCGACGACGCTTCCATTGTTCCCGACGATGTCACCTCCCCTCTGGGCTGAGATGTTTCTGGTGGAGAAGAAAACACCCAGGCACACAGCAGGAAAGAGCTGCATGGCAAAATGATGATGCACAAACAAGTCTGACCTTGAAAATAACCTCAGCAAAGGAAGTTTGTAAGTTTGTACGGCTGCTGTTTTCATGTTTTTGTCTTTCTGTGTGCTCACCATGTTGCTTTAGACTAAAAAAACAAGATTCTCCGCAACATCTCTACTTCTGACTGAAACTCTCACCTCATGTGCACTAGAAAGGTGGTCGTTATGATTGGGAGCAGCAGACTGCAAGAGGGACAGGTTGAAATGTTAAATCTGTTAAATCTGCCCTCTGAAACCTAGATGCTACTGTGGACCAGGCACTGCCTCTTGACCAGCACGTGAAGCGTTTGGTCAGTTCCTGCTTTTAGCTGCATGCTTCTAGCGATGTAAACGTTGGTCGATCTGTCGGCTTGTTGCCATTAAATTTGGTACATTTATGCACGGTGCCCAGTAGATTAATGCGAATGACTTGGGTGATCCTCTGACATTTCCTTTAGTGCCACCAGCAGGTCAAACTTTAACTTGTCTTGTGAAAACAAGAACTGGCTATCTGGCATCCTGCAGACAAAAAGACAGGCTTTTCTGTCAAGATTCCCTCCTACTCTGTACTCAATCTGTGATGGTTTTAAAGACGCGGAGACTTTCTGCCTCCGGCCACACCATTTTATTCAATTGCTCTGCTCAAGTTCTCTCATTATACAGTACATTTCCTCTACTCATACAGCATTTTGTAGCCAAAAACAAGACGGCAAAACGGAGAGAAAGACCAGGGTAGATTGAGTTTCAGCGCAGATTAGATTCCACCTGCACAGGGAGGTTCTGGTGTGGTGAGTTACTGCGGTTTTGGCGAGCGGGTTCCGTGTTTTTCTTCCGAATGAGCAGGGAGGTTTTTCATTTGGTAATTTCATACCTAGCAGTGCTGGGAGAGACACAAAGCTGCAGTAACAGATGCATCAAGCACAGGCAAAATGTAGTGCTTTGTTGAAAGTGATCAAACAGTGAAGTACAGCTGAAGACAAGAGATAATCTATTAGAAGGGCTGGAGCTTCACCCTGTGTTCCCATGCTGTTCTAATTAGCTGTGTAGAGTATACAGTGAGTGCAAGTGAGAGCACTTGTTATATCAGTAGCTCTGAGTATAGGCAGAGAGAGAGTCCCAGCCTGCTCAGTAGGTGGAATCCAATGCTGCGGAGATTCTTATGTGACATCTATTTCTTACCTGTCTTATCATTACATTTGTGCTCCGTATCCACGGTCAGAGTCGTGGTGGTCAACACTGTCTCCTAGAAAATGCATTTATATTTTGCTAAAATGCTTTCCCGGTTACGTGCTGACAAATGTAATCGCTGCTTGGATTTTATGTTCAGAGTTAACGCTTCTTTGAGTGAGTGAGCTACGTATATGAACTGCACCAGCGTTGCAGGGAGGTGGCAGCGACGAACCGCCAAGAAAAATGTGCTATATTGACCCAATTCAGTGTGTACCGCTCGCCTCACTACACCACTCAAGACATGAAAGATGGCAAACTGCAAATGATCGTGATAAGACTGTATGGTGACCTAATCTGACACAGTGGTCGTCTCAAAAGACTAAAATCGTGGGCAGCTTGACTGTGGCACTACGCTCACCGGTGAACAAGAGATGCTTGAACTCTGTTGGAGCAGCAACTCGCTCCCCAAGCCAAGACGGGCAAATTCACTGTTTTCCAACAGGTACCCAAAGGGCACAGACTTACCTGGAGGTGCTTCACACTGAGCTGCAAACTGACCGATGAAACCGGCAGACAGGAAGAAACGGTTGTTGTTTTTGTTGCATTAGATGAATAATAAAAAGCTTTTCACATTTCAGCCTCATACTTTAATAAAAACAAACTGGGTTGTTTTTAGTCTTCTGAATATTTACTTTCAGCCAAATGAAACCAAAGGAATAATTAGTGCCTCATTCTGTACGGGCACATCAAACACTCATTCACAACTTTTAGTGCGTGGAACTAATGTTACCAAGGTAATAGGCCGCTGGCTGTGAAAGATTATACGTATATGTTTTACTGCAAAAGCACCTTGAACGCAAGCTTTTTAGGCTTCATAGCAGCAGCAGCACATAAGAGGAAAAAACAGGAGGACTGGAGTCCATGTTCCTTCAGTGACAATTTGTGGATTTGCAGGATTGCAGAGGCGTTGGACAATTTAACACAGCTGGAAAATATCATTGTTGTGCAAATGAGGTTGGTAGGCCCGGCTGGCTTCAACTGTGAAGGTTCTGGAAACACACTAATGGGCCAAATAATGAAAGGTAATCTCATGGACCTACTGGGGCCAAGTGTTGCTGTCAAAGTTTAAAAGTGTAGTTTTCCTTCGCGCTTGCCCCTGGTGTATCCGGGCATTTGGCTCTGCATCAGCATGTGTGGCTTAATCAGGACTTAATTATGCGGGGTCGATGTTTAGCGCACGGATCCATGAGGATCGGCCGTCCACGGGGGGACCCGGTTAGAGTCAATTAACCAACGGCATTGCCATTGTTGAGCTGGCACTTTTTGCTGCACATCTCAACTGCTGCTAAACTTCAACCTCGAGCTAAGCTCCAACGTCACGAGGAGCTGCTCACTGTCTTGTCAGTCACTGGAAGATACAAGAAGAGTTACGTAACAACAGGGTGTTCCTCCCTGACGCCGTCCGCTGACTGAAGGTTAGTGGTCAGGTGAGCCCTGAGCCACCCCTTAGTTATGCTGCTATAGGCCTAGACCGCCGGGAGACATCCCATGATGAACTGAGCTCTCTCTCTCTTCTCTCTCTCTCTGGAGTTGTGGAGTCTGGATCTGCAGGACCTGGTTCTGCGGAGTCTGGATGCACACGGTTCTGGTCGAGTGGATGCTGACCACCTGCTGCTACTGTTCTTATTAGTGTAGCTTGTGCTGCTGATACTATGGGCTGTTTGTTTTAACATCAGTAACATTGTAGCTGCCGTTGCTTTGCATCTGTATGTGGAATTGTACTGTGCTGCTGTGTTCTCTTTCATCCTGCTCTCTACCCCCCATGTATCTTTGTTTTTTCTGTCTCTACCCAGCCGGTCGAGGCAGATGACGCCCACCCAGAGCCTGGTTCTGCAGTTCTTCCTTGCCATTGTCTCCTAGTGCTGCTCATGGTGGAATTGTTGGGTTTATACATATAGAGTTGGTCTAGACTTGCTCTATACTAACAATGCGTTCACCCGCCTCAGCAATACTGCTTGAAAGCAACTGGTCCAGAACTCTGCAGGACAGCCTTTTACACAAGCAGTGTAGATCACAGACACAGATCACATTCGTCAGTTTTAGCTTCTCTTCAAACAAACCAACAGTTTAGCCAGATTATCTAAACTACTGTATCTGAAGGTCAAACTGTAAGTAAGGGCACCTGAAACGTTTGATAATAATCCCGCGTAACAAAGAAAGTCGGTTTGGGTAATAATTGTACCGTTCACCGTTTGGTTTGTCTTGTTCTGTTGGGATTGTGCTCCGACAGAAACCGTGTCATTTCCAATCTCTCTCAATCTCAAAGGCCATTTAAAGGCATTCTTTTTTTTTAAAAACAACTGTTTCGTCGCCCAAAAAAAAATTCATCATTTATAATCATTTACATAAACGTGAGAGCTCTCTAACCTTAACCACGTGTTAGTGGTTAAGGTTAGAGGCGGCTGTGGCTGAGAGGGTAGTGTGGTCGTCCATTAACCCCAGGGTGTTCTCTTCCCTCCTTCCTTTCATAAAGCACTTTGTAAATACTGAGAGTATTGAAAATGTTCATATGTGAACAGTGAAATTTGTCACCACTTGCCGCTCAGGTCACAGGTTCAAGCGCATTTCAGAGGCTTGTTCTTTAGTTATTTATTCTTGCATGCAGCGTCACACTAACAGCAGCAGGACAGCCTGTCTGATCTGTCTCGGTAATAAGGATTTCAATCTAGATCTGATGAGTCATTAGCATTACGTTTAAGCCAGCTACATTTTGTGATCGGTGAGAGGACAACAGAGCGAGAGAATGAGAGTAACGAGAGAGAGAAAAGGAGGATTTGAATCAGCATCAGAACACTCCAGATGTGTCAGGTGATTTTCATTTCTTATCTTCACGACACACAAGTGGCAAGCACCTTTTCGTGTTTAGTGTTACCCGTCAGTCGGTGTTCGGTGCTTTTCACCACACAGCAAGTCACGTTCCAATAGCTGCAGTTCACAAAGTGACACGCAGCTCTTTGGAGATGAGCCGCGCTGCCTGCAGGCACGCTGTGACCGCAGTCTACCACAGTATATTATGGTATACTGTCTGTTATCTTAGTGTTTCAGATGCCCTTGTAAGCACCTATAAAACATGCACCGAGTGTCATAGCATGAGATGGCAGAATCTTTCACCTCCACTGTCAGTGTTTAACCTCTTCAGCTCTCCTTTTTTGGTGTCTAAACAAACTTTATTTTAAATTCAATTCAAGATCCTCAGTGGAGAGTTTTGTCACGCTGTCAGACAGAGTGGAGAGACGTGTTCTTATTTTAAAGAATCTCGATCAGAATTTGCTCTTACTAAATGTGAGTTTCCCTAAAAGGTAACAGGACAATATGTTAAATGCTCCAAAAGACACAAGGTGACGGCTGAATTGTCATGTAAAATCATTGGCTAGAAAATATTTGCTGTATTTTTTGCGAGGTATTTTGACAAATACGATGTATTCGGTTAACTGAGAGCGCCGTTACCATTACCTGCTGTGATGGAGCTGGAATGGGCTTTAATTCGTGAACCTCCTCGTGTTCTTTGACGTCCAGACAGCCTCAGATACCCTCATTAGAAAGCGTCTGGAACTTTAAGGCGACTTTCACTGGCTGACAGCTGGTCACATTAAATTTCAGCACTCTGGTGCAAACATTAAAAGATTAGTCTAACTAAAGTCTAACTAAAGTCAGCGTTCAGGTGCTATGAATATGAACATTGAAAGGTTGTAATCGTTCCTCCTGTCCACACTGGTTATTGGAAGATCGCTTCCCAAAGTGCTTTCAATGTAAGTTGATCCACAGGCCTCATTCTGTGCAAATCTAACATTTTGAATCTATCTCAATTTTTTTTTTTTTAAGTCGTAAGAAAATAAGACTTTTTTGACAGTGTCAGGGAAGATTCGCTGGCTAACTCTGGATGAATGACTTGCAGCACTTGTGGAAGCCTGCAGAGCCATCAGCACTGACCGTGATTAGCTTCTCCAATCGAGCGGGAAATCTGACGGGTCAAACATGCAAATCAGCTGTGCTGCTTAAGGCGATGCTCCCCCAGAGTGCATTGGTCACTATGATTAAGTGTTAATCTGTCCTGGAAAAGATTTGTCCATGATTTTCCATAATGCCAGTCGATGCTGACCACAGCAGTGTTCATTCCTTCTTTCTTTAATACATTAAACATTGTAAATAAACTTCTATAGATTTAAAAAAAGTCCACCCACCGACGTCTTCGCTTTGCCCTACAGTCTACAAATGACAAACTAAAGCCACGTTCTGGATTCATGTCTCTGGCGGGAGGTGGCTTCAGCAAGCGTGCACAGCTGATTTCTCCTTGGTGGATGAATGAAAGGTCATCACTCCGCAAACCTTTGCAGAGCGCTGCGGTGCAAGCAGACAAACAGCAATAACAGGCCACGCCAATCTTCTGCAGCTCCTGTCGCCGGCTCTTCTTTTCTCGCTTGTCATCTGAAAACTGGGCTCAAGTTTCACGCTGCTTTCTTGTTTCGCAAAACGAACCCCGTTGCACCTCATTACCCCTCCTTCTCCCTGCTGAGGTTTGTCCTACTCAACGGAGAAGGAGAGGGGTGGAAGGCTCCTGTGCATGGGGAGTAATTTGAAATTTGAATATGTGATAGACACACCTAGCTGGAAACATGTTGTCTTGTCTGACTAAAATAGAAGACTCCACATAGCCGGCGTCTCCCGTGAGGTACATGTTTTGACAGGCTAAGATTATTATCCAAGAGGGAGGAGGAGGAGGAGGAGGAGGAGGATGAGCCGGTGAACTTGTCCTCTTTATGTTAAGGTTCCTTTTCTTTGTCATAAGGCAAACGATTGTTTGTGGTGGTATAGTTTGTGTGGTGGGAGTCCCAAGTCTTAACACGGCCATCGCTGCCTCCGACGATGAGGCAGAGGATGGAGAGCTCCAAAAACTGAGCTTGATGGCTCAGCTGGCTCCCTTCTATGCATGCAATTAGCAAATCCCTGTTTGAGCTGCTTTAGCCTGCCTATACCTCTTTGCTGCTGCTCTTTCCATGTGTGCACGTGGACGGGCAGGCAGGTCCCAGAACAGAGCCATGCCGCCAAATATTCCTAGTTCCTAGTTCCTAGTGTTTCCTGTTTTATTTTGACATCCTTACTGTTTAGTTCCGGTGTTGTGTTTTCGTGCTTTGTTGTGTTCACCTGTTGCTTCTTGTCATTGGTGTCTCGTCTATGTACACCGACCCTGTTCCTTTGCTCGTGCTGTTGCTCGTGTTTGGTCGGCGCCCGTCCGGGTTTAGACCCTGCTGGTATTGTGTTAGTTTTCTGTGGTTTTACCTTCTCACCAGCCTTACCTGTTTAGGTAAAACTCCTGCAGTGTGCCAGTGCTGTCTGCATTTGGGTCCTTTTCCTAAAGCGGTGCTGGCTGAACAGGATATAAGTATAGGTAAGGACATGTGGGCAGTTAGTAAGCTAGGAGTTGGTGTACATTTTCTTAATTATTTCTGTGGTCTTACAGAGTTAAAGGATTCAAAATGTTTCCTTATCAGTACAAGCTGTAATCTGGGCAACAGACATTTTCTAACAAACATTCTGCGAGCAGAATATGAGCTTACATTTTAGGAGACGAGGCAGGTGTGTGTGTGTGTGTGTGTATTTGACCAACCTGTCTGTATCTTCTGAGCCGCCTCTCAGACAAGCAGTTTAGTTGATGGAGCTCAATGCCCTTTTAGAAGAGACCGAAATAGATGGCGACAGGTTGTTCTTCGGAGTGACAGCTAAATTAGACTGACGATAAATGAAATGAATAGCTGAAGTTTACTCTTCTACACACTGGAGATAACACCCAAGAAAGAAAAGGCAACTCACCCCCTCGTCTTTTCTGATCCCTCCTCTCATCTCTTAACACCATCCCATCTCCCGTCCTCCTTTCTCCTCTTTTATCCTCTCCTTCTGTTATCGCCTCTTCCCCTGCTTTTGCTTTACTGTTCCTCTCCTTTTCTTTGCGTGCTTCCTCTCAGTTTCTCATTTGTCTCCTCTCACTATTAAATTCCACGTTGCACGCAGTAATTGCAACCCACTTTTATGTTTCCCAACTTCCAAGTGCCCCACAACAATGTCCTGATTCGTCCAAATCCTCAGACCATCTTGTAATGCTGCCCCATTCCATCCAATCCCCTGCAAGAGATTGGCAAAGGCGTTTATGGGTATTTATCATGCCTAGTGGGATGGCTGGGTAATCACTTGCAACCACAGTGCAATCTATCACTTAAACGCACAATTCTTCCCAAGCAGCACGACGTTATCTCCTCTTGTTTCCTTTTTTATCTCGACCTTCTCTTTGCCTCTCGGTTGCTGTAGACTTTAACAATGTCCTCGTTGTTTCTGCGGGAGATAACACCCTAATACTGCCCGAGAGAACGGGGGGCGGATTGTAACATTTACTTTCTTTGCTGTAACTTTATGATCTTTATTTATGCTGTTTAATTCCAGTTATTTTAGATGCCAAAAGTTACGATGCAGAGGGACAAATGTCACTATTTTCTAAGTCACAAGAAGTCAAATCCAAGTCCTAAACTTTGTGTTTCGATCTCCAAACGTACACACTGTACAAAGAACATTATAAAAGTCATTAGTTGAGATTTAATCAGGAGATTCAAGGATGCGTTATGCACATAGATATTTAGATATTCCTAACTGATATAAAACCCTGCATTAAATGGTGTGAGGATGTTCTCCCTGCAAAGGTTACAGCAGAATCTTTTTTCTAATGTGAGTGGGGCTGTAACTAAATGTTTTTCTGATGGAAATCCTTTCTCTGAACGTCATGTTTCTTTTATTTGGAGCATCAAACTTTTGCCCGGCCGTGATAGGCGTAACCAGCACTGCGTGAACGTAACGGACGTTCGTTTATTTGAAAAGGTTTCACACTCCTTTGTACTTTTTTCACATTCTTGTGTTTTTACCACAAGAGATAAGCCGTCCTGTCACTCATCAAAGATCTTTTATGGGAGTATCTAAACAGAAACCACTAGTAAGTAAAAGTTCAGTGGAAGCCTGCAAGGAGTTTGAGAGGAAAGGAATAAAAACGACACCTTTGTCCTGAATGCAAATGTGCTCTGTGTTGCTGACACTGACCGTACAGAGAAGCTTGACGTAGCTGCATCACGCTGTGGCGTGTGCCTATCAGCATGCCGGCAGAGAGAAGGCGACTGGAGAGGTTTGTGAAGGAAACCCTGCTCCAAGCACACGTGATCTGAGACTGGGATGAAGATTAAACCAATGATCTGCAGCCAAGGTAACACTGGAGAGGCCTCAGACCAAATCACAGAATGTCTTTCTTCCAGCCGGTCCAGCCGCAGCGGACTGAACATCTGTGCAGAGGCCTGGAGATCACAGTTCATCAACATGACAGAGTATCAGGGGATCTGCGGGGGAACAAAGGCACAAAACATCCAAATTCGGGCTTGAAAAGCAAATGGCACCAGATCTAAGAAGAGCCGAGTCTGTATTGCTGCCAGTGGAGCTTCTGCAAAATACAGGAACAAACCGTCATGAACACATGCCACGAAAATGTGTTTAAATCTACAACACAAGGACTGCATACTTTCTAAAGCAAGTGGTTGGTATATACGTACGGGCCCGTCACTATGACGACAGACACCTGCATGTTGTGTCTAAATTGCATGAGTCTTTATAGCAGCAAGACAGACAGATGTGAGAGGTGGAGAGCGGAAGCTGGAGGATTACAGGGTTTATGGTGTTTCTGGGAGTGGAGATGAGTCAGTCTGCAGTGAGGAGGCAAACGTATCCGCAGGTTAATAAAGAAAAGGGCAAGATATCACAAAGAAGAAAAGCTGCGGTCTCTTGCTGCTCTCAATCAGAGGCTGCAACCTAATCAAACAGTTCACAGGTTCACAGACCTGAGACAGAACAGGCAAGATTACATGATCTGCATTTTGACCAATCGAAAGGCCTTCTGGCCTCGCGGGAAGAGAGAAGTTGAATGTTTGTTTGTTTTTTTACCTCTCTTGTTCTGTCACTGGAGTTGCTGGTGGCAGCGTGGCGCTCGGCGGCAGAAGAAATAACAAGAATGGAAACTAATGACAACAGTTTGACCTCATCTTTTCCTGCGAGGGATCCCCAGTGCAGTCCTGCAGTGCAGTCCTGCAGTGCAGTCCTGCAGTGCAGAGCGGGGGCGCCGCCTTCCGCTCAGTTCAGAGAGGAAGCGGCGTTTACTGATGAGACAAGAATATAAGGAGCTGCACTGACCGCACACCAGCCATCAGACAGCTGAGAAGGGTCTCTGTTCTCACAAGGCCGTGAACAAATGTTAGATGAGAGGACGGGGTCTCCGCTGGTTACCTGGCAACCTTACAGTGACGGCATTCCTCCAGAAAATCACCGAAGTCCTGAGGTCACATCGGGGCTCAGCTTCTGTTCCACTAGCTTCTGTAGCTCAATGATGCAAGCTCTCATTTCTGTTGTTAGTCAGCAGTTGATATTATCAACAGCAGTTGATATAATAATTTAATAATAATTTGATTTATTTTGTGAACACAGGAAACGACAGCTCCCACGGAAAAAGAGCTACTGCGCACGGCAGCCGCACGACATGCTGTTGAGAATCCAAAGCTGGATTTTTACTTATTGGCATAGTTACAACAAAGTCAGCCTCCTGCTTCCAGTTTGAATTGGTGGATTTCTTTTTATCCCCCTAGTGGCTGTTGGTAGTACAGCAAAAGAAAATGAATGTTTTGACAAACATTCAACCAAACGTGTCCCTAAATGTTAAGCAAGAGTTAAAATTAAGAATGCGGATCACAGAAGACAGACTCTTGTGATTAAAACCACGTTAACATTTTAAAGACACTAACACTGGTCCAGTATTTGGATTAGAATATATTGTTAAGTAGCAGTTTTCACCTGCAGAAGTCTGCTCTTCGGGCCCTGTTTGGACTTGTGATTAGTGAGACAACACGACCACACACACACACAACAGCTGCGTTACATCAGCTGTCTTGTTTGGAATAATTGACAATAAGCTTTATTTGACCATTGTTTACAATGACACGTTGCCATTCGAGATTTCCTGGTGTAACGTTCCAATTTACACGTGTGCCGTCATCCACCAGAGGCTATCTCACTGCAGCAGCACTGCAGCAGGCCTGGCATCCCAGGATGCGACTGGCTTTAGGTTCTGTGTGTGTGTGTGTGTGTGTGTGTTAGAGGGGTTTGAAACACTTCATTCAATCCAAGAAATGACTGCTATCGAAGCTCTACAGACGAGCGGGGCTCTTAATGCACACAAGGAAAGCGACGGGGGGAGTGAGAAAGAAGACGAAATTTACACCCCAAAATTACTCTATTATCAGAATTTCATACACAAGGTGCAGTAAAATTTGGAAAGTCTAGAAGCGCCGAACGACGAAGTGCTTTGATCCCATTCATGCGTGTAGGCCACCAACAGGAACTTGCATGCTCGGGCAGAGGAGGACATGTGCTGCATGAGACGCCCCCCAAAAACCTGCATTTGTTCAGAAGCAGAGTTTCTTCCCGTGTGCAGTTGGCCTCATCAACAAGACCAGCGACCCCCGCTGACACCGACTTGGTTTAAACGTCTTTAAAACGTCATGATTTTGCACATCCCTGCACAAAACAGTCATGTTGTACATATTTTTACTTATATCTTATTGTGAATTTTATATGTATGCTTCCTGACTTGCTTTAGCCTTCTTTATGCTTCCTACAACAACAACTCTCCCCACGCTTTGATTCAGTTCAGTTCAATTCTTTATATTGCGCCATATCATAACAATGAGAACACACAGCAGAACAGCACAGTTCCACAGAGATGTAAAGCAACAGCAGTAGTAATGGTATTGATATTAATATTAATAAAAAATAACACTAGTAGCAATGTAATATTACTAACAATAATAGCAGGAACATGGGGTGGCTGCAACCAGGTAGTCTATCATCCTGTTGCCTGAAATGACAGCTCCATACGCACATTTTCCAGACACTTCCATCCAGGTTTTGCTTTTTAATTAAATCCGACTTTAATATGTTTCCCCAGCTCAGACTCTGGAGGCCGCACATCCCCAACGGGCTCGCCACGGGTGGAATTAGACCATCAGCCTAATAAACAGCTATTGCCTTCGTCATGATTATTTAACATCTCACTTGGCATTAAGACCACGCAGCATACATTTCCAATACTCACTGACGCTTTCTAAGCAGCTATGGATTTTTTACTAGAAAAATACGGGTGTGAGTGTAGAGAGAGTTTCGCTTTTTTCTGCATAATTAATAAGGTTTTTTAGTACTTCTAGGGGTTGAATGTGGTGACGGCTTCATTAAATTCTGGGAGTTACTCAGTTCCGGTTCTCTTGTATTCTGAAAGCAGGGGTGGTTAATGTGAATGGAATATTAAATCCAGTACAATAAGGCTCTGAAGTGTCGGGACTGTGGTGCATTTAAAGCACTTGAGTTTAAGTATTACGTGTGTGTGTGTGTGTGTGTGTGTGTGTGTGTGTGTGTGTGTGTGTGTGTCAGCTGCTAGTCTTTGCTGAAGGAACTCCGTGTCTCTTGAGGGATCCACGACGTTTGACGGCATGTACAGAGCAGAATTCGCTCCCATCATTCAGAACAGTCAGTCAGAAACAAGGAACCCAGATATACACTGGTTTCATTTTTAGCTGTTTCATGTAACTTGGTTGCCTTTTGTGTGCAGACAGCAGAAATCTGTCTTTGCTTGTATGTGCAAAAAATCTGCTTTTAAAAAGGGGGAGGACATTAGAACACAACATGCCACATTGAGACTGGACGACGTTAAAACACATTCACATAGAAACAGAACAGAAGCTGCAGAGGCAGCAGACGGTCCGTCCCTGCTCATTGAGATGTTTCTAAAGATGCTTTTTCTTTACGAGTGGGTGCCTTTTGTCCTGAGGGCAGAAGCTGAAAGCGGTGGTTTAAGGGAGGGCTGGAAGCCACAAATGGGCTGCGATGGCTGCAATGTAGTGCTTTGGGGCAACTGCACCCGTGAAAGGTACGTCCAGTAAAAGTAGTAGTGATAGTAATAGACCTTTTTGTTTTACCAGACACGTCTTTGGCTTCCTGCAACAACTTCCTGCCAGCTGAGGCCAGCTGCTGCACCAGTTCCAAATATATGATTAATCAATCTATTAATTATTTGGACCCCAAAATATGTAAACAAATATAATAAAAATAAATAAATAGGGCCCACATTTATAAATACCGGAATTACCCTTTTAAATTGAAAGTGAAGGTTTCTCCTGCCGCTGATTTAACCTCCTGTCGCTGGTTGTCCATCACAGTGTGTTTTGATATCAACACCTCACACACGTCTGCAAAATATCAAGGATTATGCAATAAAGTGCGAGACCTATTTCCACTGTGGTCCTTCGTGTAAAGATCCAGGAGTCCATCAGATCCATACAATAAATACGACGTGAATCAAATCACTCCACATCTAAATATAAAACTGTCATGTCCCCTGAATTGATGTTCTGTGTTTCCTGTCGTATTTAAACCAACTCAGAACGCTCAAAGACAAGGGATAAAGGTGTCCATTATCAGGAATTAATGCACGACGGGGAGGCCAGAATTGTCCAGCAGGCAGTGGAGGGCGTAGAGACCACGCCCACCGGAGGGGAAATCAATCGCCGCCACATAATTTAATAGCCTGCAGCTAGCTGACAAACATCAGATTTCAGCATGTCAAAGGAATATTTTAGCGCCCCATGTCAACTCTAAACTCAGTTCTGGGTCCTCTACCCTGCTGGTAGTGCGTCCCAGCACACAGCAGCTCTTAGGCCTGTTTCTGTTTTTTTGCAAGCAGACCGAAGTCAATGGAGAGTGATTCATTGTTTCCCCCTCCGGTGTGTGCAGGATATTAAATGCTTCAACACACTGGCAACACCCTGTCTTCGTAACTGATACATGATAGTATACATTGACGCAGTCAGACAGAAAGAGAAAAAGGATCTTAATAAATGGCATTTGAAAATAACCAAAACCCAACCTGGATGCCAAGCTTGATGCAATCGCGTTGCCCTGTTCGGGTAGCAGAACTCTCCCTCCTCAGCTCCACCCAGGCTTCTTCCTGGTTGGACACACACACTCAGACTGTACGTGCACACAAACACACTCGGGAGATGACAGGTTTCATATTTGTGATTGTCTTTCTCTCACTGCAGGTCTTTGTTAAACACACGTAGGCCGTGTAATTACTGTCAGCGTCAGGCGTGTTTTTATCAGCCGACCTGAGCGGTGACTGCAGGTAACAGCAGGCGTTAAAATGAAGCTTCAAATCTGCTGCAATTATCCGTCACTGGATTCTCATTAACCCACCGAGAGATTTGCCCTAAAATAAGTTATCTACTGTGACAGACAGGGATCGTCTGCTATTTTAAAATGACTGACTGCGTAAAATTAAACTAATAAGATGACGGAAATGCGACAGGAAGTGCAGCAGAGGAGAGCAGTAGTGCACCAATAGGGTGAAGGTCAACCGAATGCTGCGTTTACTGGATATCTGAAGAGCACTGCTTCTGATCAGTCGTCTGTCTTTATAGCTCACAGTTCCAGTGTGGGTCCACCAAATATACACCATTGTCTAATCCTCTAGGGCCCCGATCACTATTATCACTGCCAGGTCAGCGTATTGATAAGGCCTGAGGAGACTTTCCGTGGCACCGTGACGACCTCCAGCGCTCAGAGAACGCACCGGTAGTGTTTCTCATCGTTTCTGACTGAAGAGTCTGCAGCCATGCCAACTGCACCGTGAGGCAGAAACGTCAGCATGCTAACGTGCTCACATTGACGATGCTAATAGGCCTACGCTGGTGTTAAGCGGATACAATGTTCATACCGTGTGCAAGTGTTGGCAAAGTACAGCTGACGGTGTCATTAGTTTTGCCAAGTATTTAGACATAAGCCAAAGTATTGGACACCTTTTGGAGAATCTTTCCAAAACGCCTCATATGACAGGTGTGTTAACCTGACGAGCCTTACTTTGTCAATGTATTAGCCATAACGATGAATATGCTCTATATATTTTCCACTTGCGGAATTCTGTTTTTTTTTTCTTTTTTCATCTTTCTCTTATTTTATATTTGATTATTATAATCATTTTAGTCCAAAGTCAAGTGAGTTCATTGATCGGTGGTCACATGGCAAGTTCACAGTTGAGTGCACGTGAAAATTGGCCAGCTGTTTGTCTGCAAACATTTTAGCTGTTTTTCTTGTTTCCCCGTATGTCCTACTGTTTGCCTCGCCTCCCGCTGCCTGAACACACTGTATAAGGGCATATTGGAACATCCAAACTCACTGAACCGCAAAGCCATCTGGCTCCATCTGATCCACATCTGAACGGACCAATCTGATGCCATTTACACAGATGTACAACGGTCCAAATCAGATGAGGAACCCAAACACCATGTTGGGTTCAATTCACAGGGAAACACAGCAGGCAGCAGTGGCCTCGGGGATACAGATGCCTGCTTGTGACTGGAAGGTCATGACTTAAATCCCCAAATCCACTGGGGGGAGGGATGAGGGAAGATCCCCCTCCCTGAGAAACCGCTGGCCTGGTTCCCTTGAGTGAAGCACATGCAGCAATAACCAGCAGAGCTGTTCTCTGGACTGTTTACCAAATACACATGGAAGCAGCGAGGATGCTACGATGGAGTATTAGGGCAACTGTTTGGAGAAATTACATGAGATTTCAAGAATAAATACGTAATAACATTTTAGGATAAAGTCATCAGTTTACGGGAGAAAAAGCACATTATGAGAGTGAAGTATATATAATATTTCAGGAAAAACGTATTTTGAAGGTAAAGTGGTCATCTATATTTAAGACAAATGCAATGTTTGGGGGTGGGAAAATCACAATGTTTCCATTACAATAAGTTAATGTTATATAAAAGAAGCAGTCAGGCAAACATTTCCATTCCCTGTGCACCATTTGTTGTGGCCCACTTACTATCTTATTTGTTGTTAATATGTCATTAGGTTAGGTTATAATACTTTCTGGTGCAGTTTAAGGTCTGTCTGCATCAACAACGTTTTTATTTTGAATAATGTTTATTACAGTAATTTGGGCCTATAAGAAATCAAACTTAGAAAATGACACGGGCGTGTTGCATTGCAGAATGGCAGCGTCACAAAGACTGTCAGTGTTGGAAGAGCAATGTATTTATTAGTGTGCAGATTTGAACATTTGACTGATCATAACACCAATACTTGTGAGGTTTCAAGCGCAGGGATGCCTTGAAATTAATTATTGGACAACAGCGTCCGTAAACTCAAAGCTTGTCTGATTCAGATGTGACGGAAAGAATACAGCAAACAGAAGAGAACACGACAGGTGGAGATCACAGAAAACAGATGCGAAGGCAGAGAACACGGGAGAAATCAATTTGGAGCAGGGGCAGAAAAAAACCAGAAAGGAAACTGAGCAAAGGAAACAGTAACAGAAATAAATGCTAAAGAAAAGAGCAAAGACCAAAGACTCACAAGTTAAAAGAGGTTGGAGTATTTTAGGCAGCACACCAGAGGATTCCCAGGTCGTGTCTGTGAGGTGGTGTGAGTGTGATGAGAGATGAAGGTGAAGTAATAAAGCAGCCGCCCTGCTGCTATCTGGAGGAGTGATACCTCCAGATTGATGCCAGCGTCCCTGAGAGGTTTTACGTCTGCGGCCAACATCAACATCATATGCTTGTATACAGTGTGTGTGTGTGTGTGTGTGTATATATATATATATATATATATATACAGGCTCTGCCAGATTCAATGGCCTTCCCGTGCTCCTGAGATGCTGCTGCTGCTGCTACAGAGATTCTTTATGACGCGGATTCTTGCAAACTGTTAAAAACAAAGTTGTACATCATCAAAGCTTCATGGCTACTATTGGCAGGAGAAATGCTTTTACACGGCTTCACATCACAGCATTCTTGTGTCTACACTGCCTGCATTTTGTGGTGAGGCAGCTTGAATTATACAGTATACGATACACATAATGGATCACTCAACAGCCATGCGAGTACGTAGTTGGAGTAAAGAAAATGTCCTCAGTGAGGGTGGGGAAGTAGTGGACACATGAAAGTTCGGACCTGATGGTGGCGCTTGATGAAAAGTCAGAGTATCACCAAAGGGATTACAGTTTATGTTGGAACATAATCCATCCAATAACCCACCAAAGTGCAAGCAAAGCCCCTCTGTCCTTCTGACACGTAATTACTGACAACAATAAATGTCTCTAAATATTGGCTCAACAAACTAATTATTTGTTCTTTTGTCCATGGCCTAACTCTCCACCAAATGTCATTAAAATATGTAAACACATTATTATTAGCTCTCCTGCTAACATAACAAAACAAAAAAAAACATGGCTGAAACCAACGAGGAGGTGAAAACGAGCTGCTGACCTCTTTCTAGCGCCGTGTGCTTTGAGTAACAAACCTCTTGTCAAGCTGAAAAAAACGTCAAGTTCTCTCTGAAGCACAGTGCTCATTAAACCCATTAGCGTTAATAATTAAACTGAATGCTAACTAGCATGGAAGATATAAAAGAGGCCTGAGCATCAGCACACAGTTTTCAGAGCTACATCAGATGACTAAGAACTCCAAAGAGGCCGAATCAACTGTGTAAAAGCTGCAGGCACATTTGTAAATAAAAGCACCAATTCTACTCATCAATTCTACTCATCAAACAGAGTGGATTAGAAACGAAGGCCTGCCTCTAATACAAGCCTGCTTCAAATAAAGGCCTGGTACCTTCTGCAGGTCACGTGAATAAAGGCCCCGGCTGCTATCTGAGGAAATACGGTAGTCTAAAATGTCCCACCTTTAATACAGCAGCTCTTGCAGGGCGCCCCTGGTGGCTTAGTGGTGCCAGCCATCAAAGGTCAAAAAGTTCTTTCCCCTCATTTCCTGCCATCTCTCTGCTGTCATCTGTCGAATAAGGAAACAAAGAACACATTTTAAACAAGTGTTTTGCAATAGTAATTTAGCTGCTGACACTGTCTCCCCCCCCGCCGAGAAAAGTGAAAAGTGAAAAGTTTCAGAAAATGCCCCAAAACGTCCTATTTCCCTTCATACTGTCCGTGGAGATTCTGAATGACTGCTGCATGTCAGGAGCAGACGAAGAAAGAGTGCGATGGTGTTGAAGCCTGCAGAGGGACGAGGTCGGGGTGGATGGCTGGTCAGCAAAATGTTGGAGTGTCAAACTGAAGACTGCTGCTTCCTACAGCCAGACAGACAGACAGACGTTTGTTTTTGTTGTTCACCCATTGGGAGCAGTTCAGGGCCCTTGCGTTTTGCTCAAGGACATCTCTACACAGGAGGTGCCAGAGATCAGACCACCACCAGCCTACAATCAATAGACAACACCAAAAAAACACACGTGAAACTGGGCTGAAAAGTGACCAATGCAACTTCTACACATAAAAGATTTGAATGTGAAAATGCCAGTTGCTGCACAAACACTCTGTCAAGTCACCTTTTATCAGTTTTACAATATACAGTAGGTTTGCTTTTGCACCTGCGGCGTGTTTTCCTTCTGCACTGCCGCTCTGCATGTACAGAAAACAGACCAGACAAAAAACCTTTGGCTACTACCTGTGCTCACTTCAGTCGCGTAATAGAGATGCCAATTTACAGCAGTGCATGTTCTGTGGGCACCGTTTGTCTGATGTGTGCTGGTGTTGCGTAACACTGAAATATTGACGGGAAAACTGTGGGGGGGTTTGTAGTGTGCAGTTTAGCTGGAACACTCAAATGTAACCTGTCAGTGAAAGCCAACATCTGCAGATAGCATATCTTCCCCTCACACACGCTTTCAGCCCAATAAAATCAGGAGAGTGTGCTGTTAAAAGCTCAGTTCAATGGGGGGGTTTCTAACGACTGGTGAGTCACAGAGCTGGTCGGGGGGGAGATGGAGGCAATAACATTTATGTCGGGATTCAGGTGGAGAGAGAGAAGGATATAAAATTCTAAAGTCGGCCGCATACGTAGACGGACATAACTGTCTGAGTTTGTGCCTTTTTTCTTCTTTCTGCAAGAACGCAAATATTTTGTATTTCCCAAAATGTCAAACTACTCTAAAGCATTTCTTACCATAGTTTATTTGCCATAAACACAACCTTTCCCTAACGTTAACCATACCACGGCTGCCATACAAAGATATTGTGAAAAGTGAGAATTATAAAAACAGTTGTATTAAATCCGTGCATCTGTTGCAGAATCATCCGATATCAATGTTCTTGCCTGGCGATGGGGTTACAGATGTTGGGGGGAGAAGTGCACACAATATAACCCCCATTCCACTCCTCTAACACTATCCTACTTCCTTCAGGACTGTATTTCAGCTGAAGCAGCTGAAAACCCACCAAAAAAGCTGCTGCTTTAGCTCAAGTGTTTGAACGCTGAACCTCTTGTCAAGCTAATAAAAAGTTTTAACTTCACTGAAGCACATTGCTCAGCAAAGTCATTAGGTTGGATGCTAATTAGTAGAATCTCAGCTTTAAAAGATGTCTGGGAATGAGCATTCTTATAGTTATAACACTGCGATGACTAACAGAGCTCCAAAGAGGTCAAATCAATGGAATATTAGCAAATTATTAAAACCATGATGTGTAGGAATTAAGGACTTCTGACTTTTTGGTAGTTTCATTTACAATAAATGCAATGCACATCACCCAGGACTGCATTGTGTGCTACAGTATAGTTATGTTGCTTCTTGCAGAAATGTGCGTAATGTGGACACTGTTGGATTTTGAACAAGGTATTGACATTATCTGGTGAAGCAAACATGTGCAAACTAGAATGAGAAATGGATGCTGATAAGACCAAGAGATGGTCACAGATAATAACCCACCTTGCACAGCTGCAGTGAAGCAGCAGACAGATGCATAGATGTTTTGGTTGTCCAATAATGGGGAGAGGACTCTGGTTTCTAGCTTTGAGATGTTTGGATGTATCTTGGGATGAGAGAACTGCAGACAGTACTACGCCTGCATTAATGATCAACACAAGCTCTCAGCAACTCAACTTTCTGGGTCTTGGAAAGTTTTATCTAAAGCTCCTGAATCATTGTTGCTGAAAGTAAAGGGCACATGCGGCATTCCTAAAATCAGTGCCACCACTTTCTAATGAACGTAGGTGGTCGTGGCGTAGTTGCTGAAGCTGCCCGGCAAAACAGGCCCGTTTCATGCTCAAACAAAGAGAGATACCACATCTGCAGCATTGTGAGACACAATACAGTACGTGGTCCAGTTCAGCTGGAACACCGCTGGATTTCTGTACGGAGCTTGGCAGGTATCAGGGGTACATTTTTGGTAATTTGTGTCCATGAATTACCATTAGTATTTTGTATAATTAATCATTTTTATGCCTAAAAAAATAACCATGATGTTGTGATTCGTGCCCTCAAATGCTGCCTGTGTGCATGCTTTGCAGGCTGCTGCTTTATACTACTGGCACCACTGGGCATAAAACCAACATTGTTACGCGTCAAACAATCCATTGTCTATACCCACTTACTAGCCTTTGCGGGGTCATGGAGGGGCTGAAGCCTATAGTAGCTCCAGCACTGTCTGGACGAGAGGTTGGTTCCACCCTGGACAAGTTACCAATTTATCACAGAGCCGACACATAGAGGCAAAAAGACATACATGCTCGCATTCAGACCTACCGGGCAATAAATTAATATATGATTTTTATGCCGTAACCAAAATTTAGGGACGACTAATGCTATAAAACAATAGCTTTAGAGAGTCGAATGTTTGATCCTACTATCGAAAATGCATAATATAGGCCAACTATAAATCAGAGTTACATATTTTTGCCTGGAAATGTAATAAACTCACTATATATAGCAGGTAAGTTCAGTTAAGTTTCATGTGACTACATGAGGAAACTACACAAACCAAGTTATATTTCTTGCCTTCTGTGGCCATCTAGTGGACAACATGTGACCACCAAGTGCTCCCTGATTGGCCTAATTTGCGATGTGCTTATCTCTGATTGGTTGGTGAAACTTCCGCCGTCTACAAAAATCTTCCGTGCGGAAACACGCAGGTCTGAACGCTTCCTCCGTGTCGTCACGGTGAACGTGTTTAAAGCTAATTACATTTTTTGCACCGCTGAGATTTTGGTTTTTAGAAGTGTAGGATTTTAGAAATACTCGAAGGAAAAAATACGCCCCCCCCGGTTTAGGAAGTGCGGCAGTTAACGTCGGACCTCCGTGGTTTCTCTCCGGAGGATAACAGAGAAGGGACCAGCTCGATTTATGGAGTTTCGAACAACACATCTCTTCTGAGAGTTTCTCTCCGAGGCGGCGTGAACAAAATGCGGGACGTCAGAACACCTCTGAGCGCAGCGCTGGTCTTCCTGAGTTTCGCGTTTCGTCCGGTGTGCGGCGACATAACGGACGGGAACGCAGAGCACCTGAAGAGGGAGCACTCGCTAATGAAGCCGTACCAAGGTAAGGCGGCTCGGTTAGCTCGGTTAGCTCAGTTAGCTAGCCTGACGCTGCGTCTGCCGGTGTCCGTCCTACCCGGACGTCTAAAGCTGTGCAACTTTCAGTTAAAAATCGTCGCGTGAAACGCCCGTCAACGGTGACCTGTAGTCGAGGAGCTACTTTCCGTTAATTGCTGCTAACTCGGGCACACGTCTGCTCCACAGGGCAGCACGCCTTCTCAAGGAGACTGTGACTTTTTTGGGCTGACTGAAGTTCACAGTGCTATTTGGTGGGAGATGTTCCCAACAAAATCCTCTGAAGCTGAAGCTCTGAAAGTTGCAGTGTCAAATAACAGTCGAAGCACGTTTGTTTGCGCAGCGCCTAAACGCACAGGCGTCAAGGAAACGTATGAAGTCACACATAGGTAGAGGAAAATGAAATGGAAGATAAAGACAAGATGAAATGGCACAAGAATAACCAAACGGGAGGATACAAATGACGACGCAGGCCGAGGAAGAGCACTGCACGCTGCAAGGATTTCATTTGCATACGAGTTGTGTGTCAAAATATGTGCAACTTATAATGACCGACTGTGCAAAGCTTCCCCCAACATGCCTGAAAGAGGAGCAGGTGTTTGTTCAGGAAAACGCTTGGCTGTGTTGATTCTTGAAGATGCAACGCAGCCAACATGCACACATTTTCGGCTGTGGCGTGGAGGGTTAAGCGTGGGGGAGCCTTGGCCCATCTAGGTTCGAATCCAGCTCCCGGCCATATGTTGGGTAACTGCGGTTCCGGGATTAGAGCCGTTATCTGACTTTCATCCCGGGGGTTGGTGTTCCGCTTCCAGCTCCTCCCATCCACACGTCGAAGTGTCCCAAGACACTGAACCCTAAGTTGCCCCCGGTTGTGCATCTATCCTGACTTGTCTCTGACCAGGACAGGGATGTGCACTGGACCTGGTCCCCGGTCGCCATAGAAGGCTGACCGCTGCTCCAGCCCCCCTCGGAAGAAGGATGGCCGGATGGGTCAAACGCAGAGGATACATTTCAACG
>JAVQJF010053245.1:0-54240 GCA_036023855.1 Gadopsis marmoratus | reverse complement strand
CCCCCCCCCCCCCCCCCCCCCCCCCCCCCCCCCCCCCCCCCCCCCCCCCCCCCCCCCCCCCCCCCCACCCTAACGAGACCAAAGCCTGTAGAGGCCGCAAACATAAAAGTAATTTATTTCACTGACAGAGAAAAGAGAGAACTCCCCCCCTCCCCTCATTGCTCCAGCTTTCTCTTTCTTCTGTTTTTCATCCAACTCTCCCACTCAGCAGCTGTTCCTCTCACTTTCCTTCCCCCCCCGCCACCCCACCCTGCTCGCCTGCATGTTCACCCACCTCCCTCAGCAGCCCCAGTGTGATGGCTTTTGTTTTATTGTTTGCGCACTGCTTGGCAGGGAAACCCCCATCTGGAGTGGGGCAGGGGTCCGACTCCCTCTGAACGCTGGGGCGTAGCAGTGTGGATGCCCAGATAAGCAGAGGATTAGGAGAGGCGGTTGGACATTTGGTTTCTAAATGAGCTATATGATGTTTTTAAGCTGTTAGTTTTGGCTCGCCGCACACATCGCCGTTTTTAACACCTGTTTCATATGTGGAAGTGAATTGAAAACACATATTTCTGTGCTGAGATTGCAGATATGAAACATCGTTAACAGTTCTTCTAAAATTATAGTCCAATTGATTTGTTTTACTGTGTAAAAAAGTGTTTATTGTGTAATGTAATGTTTGTGTTTTCCGCTCCTCTTTATTACCCAGACCAGTTTGTTTTTTTCTGTGTTAATGGAAAACAATCTCACACTAAATTGCAACCGTTGCTGCTGACTCGCCGAAGTACTACATGTGTTTTACATTTTCTCTAAATATCAGCTCCAACCCATATTTTTATGCTTTGCTTGGCTTAGAAAAACAAGTATCACATGTCAGCTCCACACTCGAGTCCATGGTGTGTCATGTGACAGCCCAAACATCCCCAGTTAAGGACAGGATGCAAACACCATTTATTTGCGGTGTTGACAAACGACTGTTTCCTGTGCAGAGGAGAAAAAGTGTAGAGGGAGCGAGGAATCGGTCAAACAGTACAGCACCCTCATGAAATCATGAACGAATGTGGGTTCATCCTCTAATCACCAATCAGCATGAACATGGTCCTAACGGAGATAAAAAGAGCTTCGGTGTGAATTTCTGTGCTAGCGTGTTTATTGAGGAAAAGTTATGTACACTGCAGTATAGATTATTCTCTCTTTAGATACTCTGTTGCTCTTTTTTTGTTGTTCATCCCATTATAGCTCATACAATAGTTAGTTGTACCTTATTTCCTACATACAATGTACTTTCCAAAAGGTCTTTCACTTATTTGTTTAATCTGTTGATGACTGAATTTGAAGGTTTTTGTGTCTTGACATTGTTGCACATTGTTACTGTAACCCAGGTCACAAGGACAGAGGTGCTACATTATGCTTTTAGAAAAGCCTGTAAGTGAAGTGAAATTTGCTCTGAGTTTACGTATTGAAACTTGTAGAATGTGTATTTAAGTACCTTTACAATTTGTTAATGTGTACCTGGTTGGCTTTGTGGTTTGGAAATGATATCACACCGGTTTCCTGCACCCCTTGTCTGTCCCACCACTGCACCCCTGTGGCTTGCTGGTAGAGAGTTGGGAAGATAATGATCTGAGTTGTTTACCCCGCAGGGGCCATTTTAGGCAGCTCCCGTCCTCATAGGATATAACGCAGAGTAAATGGCTAAAAGGGACAGCAATATTTTGAGAATAACGGGAATTGAAGCTTATAGCATGTCTGTCTAAGTGTGTTTTCTTTTAATTAGAAGCTGAGATCCTACCAGATCTATGCAACTAACGGATGTGTTGTTTTGTGTATATGTGACTGTGTGGTCTGCTATGCTTGACTCTTCAGCAGACAGCCTCTGGGCCATGAAGGTTATGAGCTGTCCGGTGGCTTTTTAAAGCCCCTAACTGACTTCCTGTTGTATTAAAGCTGACATGAAACAGACGGGCTGTAATGACCTGTCATCTCCAGCACTTAGCTAAATATCCAACTGTGCCAATAGAACTAATATTCTGCATTTGTGCAGGTTTGTGTGCAGGCGCGTGCGAATTAGTGCATGTTTGGATGTGCATGTGTGTGACTTTGTGAGTGCTTGTTTGTGGGTGTGAGCTCCCGTGTGTGTGTGTGTGTGTGTGTGTGTGTGAGGGTGTGCAAGAATGGAAGTGCAAGAATGTCAGCCTGTGTAACAGGTGGTATCAGCTTTTGGAGTTTGTCACTCAGACCGAGAACAAAAGCTGTGGATATTTTTGAATGCTGGCTTGTGTCTGGCTGCTGCCTTAGTCTTTGTGCTGCAGGGCCACACTGTGTGTGTGTGTGTGGTCAGCTATATGGATTGGCCATTGTGCCCATGGCTCTCAGCAGATGTGGTCTGAACAATGAGCTAGGTAAATAAAAGGAAGTGGTGTATAAATAGCCTCTTACGTCTGCATGAGTGGAGTTCTTGTGCTGTGTGTGTGTGTGTGTGTGTGTGTGTGTGTGTTATCCTGTTTGATGTGAATGAATTGTACTTTAGGAAGTTGCACTATACTGAGCACTCCACAGGTACAGGTGCTAAACCATCAAACATTGTAAATTCCCAGCACAGCAATATTTCACTTTGTTTTTGCAACGGGTCTTTCTTTTTTTCAATAAACTTTCCTTTTGAATTTTTCTCAGTCGAGAATATCAGATCTCCAAAGCTTTCACAGATATTTCATCTCCGTCTGTCATCAGTGCGACGTACAAACTTAACAGTCCTTCATAAGAGCCATGGCAGGTCTTTATGAGCAGTGAAGCTTAGTTAGGAACCTCTCTCTAAATCACATCCTGATGATAAGATCGCTGGGGGAACAATGCTAAAAATAAAGGAGCCCCCTCCCTCTTCCATCCAGCTCTCTCTTTGGCTCTCGTGTATCCAGGCCACCTATAGACCAGAGCCATAGATTCTCACAAGCGCACACATCACACAAATTCACGTCATCTCACATCTCACACGTGTTTGTACAGCCCTTGTTTTCTTGCTCGGTCACGTTTGCTCGCAGTGTTTTTGTGACAGTTGCTTTTCACAGCAGTTCCTCACGAAGGTCCACTGTGGACTTTATATTTAATGATCACTGTATCAATGTCAAAACAATCCAATTCAGGACAAGATATAGATGTATCCATATATCTGTCTTGTACTGAAAGTAATTTTAAGTAATCAATCAAGCATAACTGCCAAACATTAGCTAGTCAAATTATTTGCTGCTTCCACCTATTTATACATAGTATCTTTGGGTTTTGTACTATTGGTCATAGGTTCATTATGTATAAATATTGCAGAGATTTTTTGATTTGATGTGATGGTTTTTATTTAAAGCTTTTTTAGTCTCTCTCTCTCTCTCTCTCTCTCTCTCTCTCATCCTAGATCTGAGTTCTGTTACAGCTCCATGGGGATGCGTATGTGTAGGTGTGTGTGTATGTATGTGCGGGTGTGTGTGTGTGCGTGGCAGGTTTTGTATCCTGGCTGGGCTCGGGCGGCTGGGTGTTGTTGGAAGTCACGATGGCCTATATTCGCAGCACACTTCAGCTGAAACACAATATAGGTGGTGAACACTGCAGCGAACCTAAAGGCAGATAACAACAGGGAGAGAGGGAGGGAGATAAAGAGAGGTAGAGTTACAGTGGAGACAAAATGGAATGAAAAAGATGTCAGCAGTCTCAGGCTTAATTTATGATTGTGTGACTTGGGCCTGTGTGATCTTTTCAAAAGATATTTCCATATGTTGAGTAATGATGCAGATCAGCTTTAGCTTTAGATCCAGCACAAACATATCAGTTTCAACTGTGTCAGCACAGAGAGAACACAATCAGCTTCAGCTGCCGATTTTGACTTCATGATAACATCTTCATGATCCCATGCACTGTAATACTACTGCTTACCTTGTATGCTGTTAAAGAAACAGGCAATGCTGGTTTTATCAATTTTATCTCTCCATTTTATTGCTTAAAAGTTGGGCATTAGAAAATGTATTACATTTCAGCTCTACAAACATTGCGGAATGATTGCTTAAATGTTATTCGGAAACCGTCGACATTCGTTCAGGTGTGCAGTCGATCTAAATGTTCTGTGTCAACTCTCTATGCAGAAAACCCCAAATAATATAGTCCTCCGAGAGCGTCCCACTTACCACAGTTACAATGGTCTAATATCTCAGTGGTGTTACCTCCACATTTTCAGCATTTTGGGTTGGAGTCTGTGGATGCATTTCATATTTTCTTCTTCGTTTCTCTAGGGTGTCGAATGTGCTGTGTCAGGGTCTCTGTGGGTGCTCAAGTGTTTATGGGGCCCATCTTCCTCTCGGGCACATCTGGATCCAGTTAAGGGCTGTCACTAACATCTGTATTTACCGTAAACACGAGGGTAGGAAGTTTTTCTAGTTCCAGAGTCTTTAAACCACTTTATTTAGAGGGCCAAGAGACATATTTTCTAGTCTTGGTGTCTAGCTGTTATTACAGTGACATGGGATGCATGTGACGTAAGTAACTTAAAGCCATCAGCTGGACCACAGTGTGGACTACTGTCTATACAGTAGCTTGCAACTGAGAGGATGCAGCAGGGCGTAGCCACCATGTACATCAAACAACAAATTCTTGAAAAAACACTGGCCACAGATCATGTTGCTAATCAACTATTAAAAACCTGTTATGCTAATACCTTAAATGAATATCACTCTGCACACTGCGGTTTAACCTCTCCATGTATAAGCCAGACTCACACTTCAGCGCACAACATTTACTTTAATGGAAACTAGGCACAGGTACTCTAATGCTCTGTATGCCAGGGCTTAAACGTATGTTATCAACTGTCATCTGTCAACACAAATGTCCGTTGTAAAATTGATTCATTAATAAATGTATTCATCACACATCATCAAGCATCAAAGAGTGTCAGCATAAATCAGGGCAAAGCAACATTTACTTTAGTTTATACTGGATAAGGCAATCTAACCCTAACCCTAAATATTGAATAAAGCTTTTATTTATTTATTTTCCAAGTAGAGTTTCTCCTCTCAGAGGGGCTTATATGATCAGCATGGATATTTCTGTTTTGAATGGCTCAGTGACGATTGGTGAAGCCACGGTTTAGCTTACTGCTAATGTTTGGCTCACTGGGTACAAAACCCACTATTTATTTTATTATGGTTGGGATAGAGGGTTAGAGAGAGAATGAGAGACATGATTGGAAAGTGAAGCTAGAGAAAAAAGTTAGAAAAATGACAGGAAGGGATTGGAAAAAGGCAAAGTAGGGGAAGCATTAGAAGGAGACAGACGGCTGACGCTTGGGGGGGGTTACTGTTCGGGAGAAGAGCGATTTTCTTTTGGTACTGTAAATAATAGCCCCTGCTTGAGTTGGACGGCTTTCACGGCTCCTTTTGTGTGCAGTGACATCTTAGGTTCCCTAAAGAGTGGAGAGGGCCGGAGTGGGCTCAGCTTCCAGGGTTTTCACTGGCATGGGAAAGGCAGAGTATTAGCCCAATATGAATATGGGGGAAAATAAAGCCTCCACAGGTCAAAGGGAACCTGCCAACACGCACTCTTAGCTCTTTATCCCACTCAAACCCACATGCACACACACAGTCACATACCCCGAGTGTGGCGCCTACACACACATCGGCACTTCATCCCTGCTTTATCTAAGTCTGAGCAATAACGTGTGTTGTCTCCTACTTCTGTCGAGAGCAGCCCAGCGGTTCAGTTGTGGCCTCTTCTCTATTTCTAACTATAATGTAAAGCTTTTAATATTAATGCCAAACACATTATTACACATTATGTACATTCATATTTATAGCAGTGGAGGTAGTATCAATTACACTTTTTAAACCACACCAAAAAATATTATTTTATTAATAAGTGTGTGTGTGTGCGTGTGTGTGTTTCAGCGCTGCCAACATGAAATAGTGATGACTCATTCAATAAGTCCCTTTAATACTGCTGATGATGTCAAAGCTTATCTACACTGATGACACGCCTTTGTCAAATCTCCTGAATATGGCCCATGACATCAGTTGTATGTTGCCAGTTTGGGGTTCGACTTGTTTGCTGTCTTACCAGGACTTGGATGGAGATTTTATATCAATTTCATTTCCGTGCATTTAAATGCCCCACTTTTCTCGTCCTGTAACGCATTTAAATATTTTTGATCGGTTACATATAAATATGTCCAGTAGACTGTGATTTGAGGTGACTTGCTAACCCTGCCCATCATATAAAACTACATTTGATCATTAGCGTGTGGGTCGCAGTAGCTAGCAGAGTAATATCATGGTTCGAACATACTGTATGTGTTTGGATGTCAGCTGAGAAAAACTTCAAAAGAGTGTGGCTGAGGTCTAATTCATTCATGTCCTCCCTCTTCCTCCTCATCTAACAATGCAGGCGAGGTAGGTGAGGGTGGAGGAAAAGCAGTCTTCTACAGCTGAGAATCTCACTGCAGCTTCGAAACGCCTTGCATTCGCCAAGCCACTAATGACATCACAGAAACAAAGATCACTGTAAGAGAACAAGGGAGCAAGAAATTAATAACATTTCCCGTGCCGTCATTTTGATGGTACCATGATAACCCTGGGTGGAGGACGTGAATGCGTAATGTTTGGTGACACTGGAATGACAAAGCCATCAAACGAGTGTGATTCACCTGCCCGATGATGTCACATCCTGTTTGATTCCTTCATCTGTAAACAATCAGTTGAAGGGAGGCAGGAAATGGTTAGAAGTGTCCTGTTGTTAGGGGGAGGTCCCAAGCTACCTTCAACTCACATTTCCTGTTGGTCAATCTATTGATTGTTCATCTGATCATTTCAGTGCTACTATTGATTGTTATTCTCTTGAATGTTAAAGTGCATCTTTCTCTGACTTAAATGGGCCTCAAGCAGCGTTCACAGCATCCAGAGCTCTGCTAAATGTGTCTATATCCTGTTCATCTGTTGTTCATAGTCTCACTGTGTACACGTAAATCATCCAGTCACAGAAAGAACAAGATATTAAGGAATTCCTCAGCCATAAAGTGTTGTCTTAACCACATACTATCAGACTTTAGATATTTCAAACAATTACAGGAAACCATTGAAAAATCTATTTTACCTACCTGACACGTCTAGTGAGCTCCACCCATCTTGTCCTTGAAGCAGAATAAAAGCAATGATAAGAACGACCAGTTGGCAGCAGGCTATCGGCTTGTTTTACCTCAGACATGGCGCTATCGTCTGTCATTGTCTCTGTGTGTTTTATAGTGCAAGGTGTGGTGTTCAGTTGCAAAGGCTCAGCACTGTGCTTGTCGGTTTATCCAGGTGAGGATAATAGCAAAATAGAAGCAGGTTGCTAACCCACATTGGCCCTGTTTGTATGGTCACCGGTCACTGCTACAGTAGGTCACGGACGGCGGGGCTGAAAAAGTTCCTCAAGGTGATGGACGTATGCTACAAGTCACAGCGTGCTCTATTGTGTGCGCATGAATCGTGTATGTTTTTAAGAAGATGTATGTCATTTTCTTTTTTAGAGTTAAGTGTAACTTAAGCTGGTTCCTTATCAAAGGTCAATGTTTGCCACCGTCTGCGATTGCACAGAACCACGTGCAGTTTTGTTTTGCCTGGAAGAACTTATAAGCGGTGATAACATGGAAGTGAGAAAGTGTGTGTGCACTGACGGGGCCAGGAGCTGCTTTATCAATCCCAGGAAGCCTTGCTACCAGGAGGCAGGAACAACAGCCACTGGCTCAGAGAAAGGGGACTTTCCTCCATCCTGCTCTGTTAGGAAGCAGAACAATGACCAAATTACTCACACACACACACACACACACACACACACACACAATGACTGGCTTGGATATTTTCTGTGTGTGCTCATACAGACTTGCTCTCAGCAGGTTGCACTTTGAGCAGTGAGGCTGTTATTGGCTAGCCTAACCCCTCTACCCAGGTCCGACCTCTTAGATCCAAGAAGCTGTGATATTGAAAGTGACACTGGGGAGTCAAGACCAAGAAAGTGGCATTAATAAAGAGGCTCTAAACTGCTGCTGTATGTAATGTGACCCACTTGTCGTGTTTTTTGGGGATAGACGAGACGGCTCGTCCTTGCGCTGCCCTCTTTTTCTTTCCTCTTTCTATCTCACCCACCCGCATCCCTCTTCCGCTAAATCACTATCATCTCGCATTAACTCTTGACTGCTGTCTCTCCCCTTCTCTTGCTGTCAGTGACAGCTCCCCTCGCTCTCTCCAATGTCATTTCTGTCACTTGTGTCGCCCGCAGTGCTGGCCGCTCTCCAGTCCTTGCGGCGATCCCACACCGCAGAGTGAGAGAGGAGAGAGAGAGAGAGAGAGAGAGAGAGAGAGAGAGAGCAAGGGCCCAGTTGGAAACAGGGAGAGAAAGACTAGTCTTGCAGCAGTAATTGGTCAGGAAGTGGGCTGCTTGGATGTGCGAGCTCTTCTCTCCCTGTCTCTCCCCCTCCCCTCCCAGTGGGCAGTCAGTTCTGTTGCAATTTGCTTCCATCTGTCCCCCCCCCCTTTCTCTCTCTCTCTCTCTCTCTCTCCTTCTTTCCTCTCAGTGTCTCTCTTTCTATCTGAACTGACCTCATAGAGGGGTGGACCACGGACCGGGCCGCCTTGACATGAGCCCTACGTACCTCTCTAAAAGTCACTCAGCGTTTCTAAGACTGTACATGTAGTGTGAGACCTTTCAAATGCCCGGACATGGATCTAACCTGTGACAGGATACTGGGATACCAGCGGCTGAGGAAAGGCTAATCGTGGGAATGGTCTCTCTGAGGTGAGTGACAGGTTGTCATTGTCTGTGTGTGGCACTGCAAACTGCCAGAACACCGAGTGTTGGCCTCAGTTTCTGATGTGCCAACTGGTTTAATTTTTCTGCGAATGGCTCTGCTTTCACAACATGCTCAGACATCACAGTACAGAGTTTTCCCTTCTTAAAAGCCCAGGTCTTTATTTAATCATAATTGCAAAGGTTGAGTCCACCAAACCCAGTCTGACCTCCAATTACTCGGTCAAGGGGTTTCAATTTAGCGTGGCTCTAATGGCACGTTTTTCCACAGGAGCCATGACTACCAGTTTGGGTTTAAGCTTGGGAGTCAGTGGTGGACATGACAGTAATTATGCTTTCACCCTTCTGAGATCAACGTGGAGTTTGTAGGCGTGTTTGTTGTGTCTTGCGTTTTGAAGCCCCTCCGTGCAGTTTGAAGGGGTGCTGATTTAGCAATGCTTTCAGTGCAGTTTTGGTCAGAAATGTACAATTAGAGGTAGCTAAAGTCTTAGAAGTCTTGACAAATGCGCCCGACTTTCACATGGAAAGTTTGATAAAGAACAACAGATACCCAATTTGTCCATTTTTACCATAAGACATAATTCTTTTTTTTTGGGTGTTTGGTATGTGTGGGTGTGTGTGGGTGTGCGCACACATACACGTGTGTTCTCCTTTGTGGTGTGTCCTCATTCTGGGATCCCTAACTGGAGCACCCAGCGTCTGATGGACTCATTTGTTGATGTGTGACTTTAATCATTAAGATTTATGACTTGATGTCACTTGTTTGTTGTTTTCTTGTATTCTGGATGTATTTTAGGTGAGACTTTATATATTTTTGGTCTAACTAGTATCAAGTATCAGATGGTGGCATTTGGATCATCTTCCTGCATTTTTAATAGTAAAATTTTTTCAAATTTGATTGCTGCTGTTGATGATAATCTTATAACCTAGACTTCATCAATTATGGCATAAGCCTTCTCTGATATATATTTAACTGTTGATATTCATCCTTATCTAGTGTTTGGTTACTTCAAAAACACACGTGGAAACATAACCTGCAGATTTTAGATAAATGTGCGCATATATCAATTTTAAATATATTCTTAATAACTTTTAAAACTATTATTTTGGCCTTAGAAAGACTATAACATAAGTGCACATATTTAACACATTACCATGTATTTAAGAAATACATTATTTAGCATTTTCATAGTATTGTAAATATAGTATGAGTACTGTATATATATTATTTTAGTATGTGTCACGTGTTTCCCTAATGGGAGAAAAGTCCCTCTGTCTCCGCTCTGCTGGTCTCCTTTCCTGGAGCGGGACCCTTGTCCTGCATTTTAATCAGAGGCCAAACACAGCTTCCTCCGTACATCCGCCACACATGCTCACATACTCACTCAACACACAATAACTGCACACACACACACACACACAAATACATGACTGTAAAGAAATGCAAAATGCTTTTCTTTCAGTGTCACACTCATCTCAGATTATCTCAGATGCTACACAAAAAAATGTGTAACAGTCTGTCTACAAGCCCCACAGCCAAATAAATTTCACTTATAGCAAATGAAAGTTCTGATTGCTGTAAACCACCTGTTTTTCTGCTCTTTCGCCCCCTCTCTCCTCCCTCTGATGATTGGCTTGTTGACATTTGTCTGCGTCTGTTAATGTGAACACCAACTCACTGCATAATACTGACCGTATCGTATCGTAAATACCTTTCCTGGGTTCCGCTATGGACACGGTGCCACCCTGCTCTGTCATTAGTGGCGGCTGTTGACCTTGTTGTTGTTGTTGTCGTAGCAGCTGTAGTTATTTCTGTATTGCTGTTGTTTAGTCTGCTGGAATGGCAAAATGCTCCTTGTTTTCCTGGATTCTCTCTCCGGCTCCTCCGGCCAATTTTGAGGGATTGCTGCTCTTATATAAGCTGAAACTGGTACTTCAGTCAGATTTCTGGCTAACAAAAGTCAGAAGATTCCTGGTCTTCCTGGCACTGGAAGCAGACTGCTGCGGCCCGAGGGAACACCGCTCGCAAATCTGGAAGCCTCATCTGGGAAAGGGAAAATCAATACAGGATACTATAGAGTAAATCAGGATTGTAGATTTATTTTTATTTTATTAGATGAAATTAACCTCAGCATAGAGAAAGTTAAAAGCTTCTTACTGGTTGTTATTATGGGCTCTGAGGACC
Organism: Gadopsis marmoratus; assembly: GCA_036023855.1. Taxonomy (NCBI): domain Eukaryota; kingdom Metazoa; phylum Chordata; class Actinopteri; order Centrarchiformes; family Percichthyidae; genus Gadopsis; species Gadopsis marmoratus. The sequence continues at coordinate 43,262 of JAVQJF010053245.1, read as the reverse complement.
TAATAAGACAGGGAAAGGTGCTGTAACAAGTGTGCTGCACTGCATCACCAATCACTGATTATGTCATTTAATTTGCAGGACATGTTGGAATGATTTCTTCAGCCTTCAAGTTACCGGGGAAACTGTGTGTTAGGGGGTTAATGAAGAGCTCAGGTGGTAAAAACTAAAGCTTTAAGAGTTCTGACACTTCAATCTGTGTGTGTGTGTGTGTGAGAGAGAGAGAGAGAGAAAGAGAGTGTGTCTGCAGATGATCCATCTCAGCAACGACAAAGGCAGACAGGGTCACAGAGGGAGGGGGAAACTGTATATGAATGACCCCTCCACCCACAAACTCCTGTCATTAGTCACACTTTACTCCTCCTTGTGCTGGATACGTTACCGCAGAAACCTCCTGACTCTAAACTGCGGGCAGCTGAGAAAATGAAGAAGCTGTCAGGCTGTCGAGCAAGAGATTGGACCTGATTTCACACACACACACACACAGACACACACACACACACACACGCACACACGCACAATGCCCGCTGCAATAACAACAGCTTAAGTGGTTGAGGACAGTTTTTATTTCTGATTACACACACTAAAACATTTTTTACAATGCTGTTGGAAAACAAGTGTGTTTGTGTGTGTGTGTGTGTGTGTGTGTGTGTGTGTGTGTGTGTGCATCAGTAGCAGTTGAATAGAGTGTGTATGAACCCTGTGCCCTGCTTCACTGTTTGCACTGCCCGAGTGTTATGAAGAATGGAGTGGTTTATTGACAATAAGCATTTTCTTCCCTCTTTTTCTCTCTCTCTCTCTCACTGTCTTCCCACATGCCACTCTGCCTTGGAGATGAATGCCTCGCTGTCGTCATAGTGACCACCATGGCGCTGCGGGCCCCCGATCATCTTGGCAAGCCCACAAACTCTCAAACCATCAATTCTGAACTCTGGGTGCACAAACGTTTGAGAGGGAGTGTTTGTCTCTCGTGTAGGATCTCACTGCCTTGCTATAGCTTGTTGTCAGCCTTGAAAAGGGGGGAGGTCTGTTTAGCAATCTGCTCCCTGAGTGGAGAGGGGTGACATAAGGAAGGGGAAATGACAGTGGCGCAGAGCCAAGTGAGGGCAGTGGTGTTGGGAAGGAGTTAGGTGCGGAGCACTGACTGTACTGCTTGGGGAAAAATCACATTATTATTAACTTATTATTGCCGCAAGTATCTTTTGAAACTACAAGTCGATTGAAATTTTGACAATTAGCCCAGAACTTGTGAGGGAAAGATTTAAAAGAGTCTCAAAATTGATGCAGCAGAGGCCGAGATAGCCTGAATTTTAGTCCCTAATATGAATCAAGCTCCACAATCAAGCTGCATTTCCTATAATGCAACTCAGTAGCATCTTTTGTTACACCCTCCATGCCTGGTTAGTGTCTGTGCCTCTTCCGCAACTGTTAACACAGAATTTCTCTTAAAAATCAGAAATTTAAACAAAAAAAGACATTTAAATTTTCTTTATTTAAATTTGACATTCTGGGAAATATGTTTATTCATGTATCACCCAGAGTTAAGTGAGAGGGGTGACACCTCTCTCATGTGCGTACGCTTAATATGATGCTAGATACAGGGGGCGATTAGCCTAGCTTAGCATAAAGACTGGAAACAGGGGGAAACAGCTAGCCTGGCTGTGTTCAAAGTACAAGTATACTCCTACCAACACCTATTTTTTCCTGTTTACAGTCTTTATGCTGTGCTAGGCTAACCACTTCCTGGCTCTAGCTTCATATTTAGTGTACAGACAGTGTCTTTTTGTCTAACTCTTGAGTCAGACAAACTACTACTCTTGAGGGAGTAAGCATATTCCACAAAATGTCACAGTATTTCTCTCAGACTCTCAGCCAAAACCAAGGAAGACACCACCTTGGGCTCTTGCAAATTGTGACAGGCAATTTTCATGATTTTCTGATATTTCACAGACTAAACAATCAATTGTGATCAACAGATTAATCAGTGTAGAAAACAATCATCATTGGAGCACTAACCACAAGCTGCTGTCTTCTTTCTTCTTTTGCTGGATCAAATCCGCAGCCAAAACATCGAGCTAATCTTTGATCTTATCAATACCCTCTGCTTCCCGTCTCATCCCTTTTTTTAAAGCACTGCGTCTACATGTATTGCAGCTCACATAATGCTTGGCATACCCACTAAAAGAGGAACAATATTGTTTCACTGGTCGATTTCCTGCAGGCATTGTTGTGGAGGCCGTCGGAGCATACAGGGGCCATCAGATAAGCTGAACTGCTGCTGTAGGTTTCTGTCATCAACAGGTCGTGCTTGGCTGAACTGAGGAGTTTAGAAGGTCCCTCTTTTTACCAAGCTACAGGTGCTCATTACAGACTGCCAGTGAGTGTGTGTGTATGAAGAGTGGAGGTTTGGGGGCTTCGGGGGTCAACGGGCCCTCAGACCATTAGAGAGAGGGGGCGTGCTTCTTGGGGTCTGGTGTGTGTGTGTGTGTGTGTGTGTGTGTGTGTGTATTATTGTATTGGTGAGGAGAAGGGGGAGGGGGGTCAGCAGGATGGGACCAGCTCCCGTCTTTAAAGAGGGACGACAAATAGTCGACACATTTGCTTTGGTGTGTGAGACTGAGGGCCTATTGTCTCGCATGTGTGTTTCTTATGGGACACATGGCCTGTCCTGAACTGTAACTGCTTCCTGAAATTATACACCTCCGAGCTGTGGTTCCCAATCTGGGGATCGTGAAATCCCACGAGGGGTCATAAGATGATCCTGAGGGGTCCTAAGATAACAACAGAATGACTTCTTTTCCGCTAGACAAAGTTGTTTATTTTGCACAACTTTCCTCCAATCTCTGCATTTCCTCATGCTTCGAACAAGTATTTAATTAAAACAAGGAAAACAAGTATCAAAAGTTGGCATTGAATACTTGGTCAGATTCTTATTTTAGTTTCAAATATGTCCTGTTGTAACTCATAATCTTTCATTTAGGCAAAGTTCTTATTCATCTGCTTGTGTTAACAGATTTAGCATTGCACTTCCATAAACTTGGGGAGAGTTGTATTAAAATTAAGGAATTGTCACAATGGAAGAGGAAGTGGTCGATCCTGAATTTAACTCCCTAGTATGAGTCAATCTCAGAAAACCATCCTACAAATACCACAATGCAGCTCAGCAGTGTCTTTAATTAAACCCTCCCCTGCTCCTAAATGCCCTACACCTACTCTACATACTGCAGTTATTTTTTGGTAAGCACTCCCAGAGCTACAGAACACATTATACAAAACTGTTGACTGTGACGAGCAAACTGGGTGTGCCTTTATACACAGATGCACCGAGTACAATGTTTGTTTTGTTAAATGAAAGATTTATTTTCCAAAGTAAGGGATTGAAAATAAAATTATAATTTTGGTTGGGCTACTGAAACTTGAACACATCGACAACCGGCCTTACAAGTTATTTAAGAGATCACAAGCCGCATAGGTTGTGAACCACTGTCTTTGAGTGTTGTTCATCTGTGTGCATTTTCATTGATGTTCATCTACACCTTGAATCCCCTTCTGACATTGTGTGCGCTCATTCTGTCCAGCCTTTCTCTCAACTGGGACACAAAGAGTGGTGCAGTGTCTCGCGGTGGATGAGGACCTTTTGTTTGAGCTGGCTCCCGGGCCTATTGATCAGCCGTAACCCCCCCTCTCCTTCCTTGTAAAGTGTGTGTATGTGTGTGATCTCTGGTGCTGTGTGCTAACAGCAGCAGTTCAGCTGCCTGCTGAGCGTGCAGCAGACGTAACCACACAAAAGGTGTCGCCAGTCCTGCTAGGGTTAAGGGACCAAGTTAAAAGTTTAATTTCTGAACAAGAAGAGACAGAAATGAAAGAGGGGAGGGAAGATAAAAGAAGAGAACGAAAGAGAGGAAAAAGGAGAGGAGGCACTTCATGTGGAACTCCCAGCTCCTTGTAATTTGCTGCAGAGAGAGAGAGGAGGAGTCAGGGGGAGGGGAATACCCAGCAGGCAGGGAGCAGTGGAGAGCAGAGGCCCTACACTCTGACACACACACACACACACACACTCCCATGCAAACACACACACGAACACTTTTAGACACACACATGCACGCAAGTGGATGTGTTGCCACAGGAGAGAGGGAGGGAGGGAGAGAGGCATTCAGAAAGCGGAACAAACAGAGGAGATCCTCAGCAAACTGAAGTGCGAGAAAAGAAAGAAAAAGACAGAACACATCAGCCAGAGATCATCAGTGTGTTGGTGTGTGTGTGTGTGTGTGTGTGTGTGTGTGTGTGTGTGTGTGCGTGGTGGGTGTGGGTGTGTGTGTCTGATGTGAGAAGAACACACTCTGAGAGTCTGTGCTCCTGTGTATATTTTGGAGGAGCAGACTGCATGTTTGCTCTCAGGAGGACGGATTCACAATGACTGGGAGAATTTTGGAAATCTAAGGGATTTTTTGTTTTTAAAGGTTCTGCTGGGAATACTGTTTGGAATACTCTGGATATGTGACCTGCTTGGGAAATTCAAGTTTTTTCCTTTAAACCTGCACCTCACTTTTTAAAACACACTCAGCCTCATTCACTCTCATTTCTGTTAAAGGGGACCTAAGACACAATGCCGACCGGTAAGCAGGAGCTTTTCTTTTTTTTTCAAATGTATTCAATGATGTTTCCCATTAATGACACTCAAGCAAGTTTTATCCAGAGGTGAAGTGACTCTGTGATGTGGTGGGACTAGATTTTGCTGTCAAAGGTGTTGCATGACTACAAACCACATCAAACTGACTTAAATCATATACATGCAGAATAATCTCCTGCTTTTAGATATCTGTTTGGTGAAGAGAAGAGGCTGAACATTTGTTTCAACGATCAGAATATCATGTGTGGTATCACAAAAAATGCAAAAACTGGTTCCTTTCAAGTGGCATCTGGTCAAACATCAGACAGTAACTTATAAATACAAGCCCTAGTTACTAGTCATTGATGGTTTGGCTGTTTGTCTTAGTGGCTCTTTTGTGTGGTGTGTGTGATATTTTTCCCTCAGCTGACAGCACTGTGTGAAGTGTCTTTGCAGAGTCCATCTCTCGACAGTACAGCTGTATGAACAGCGTCTTCTGGTTGTTTTCACACCCCCGGTGTTAAATGGAGCATGTTTGCCTTCTCGCCGATGTCCTGGGTTAAATTCCTAATGATGCTGAGATGATGGCCTACATCACTTTCTGCTGAGCTTATCAAGATCCGGGTGGTTAGTGATGCTACTTTGTGGCACTGCAGGAACAAAACAAAATGTATGGTATGTATTTATGTTTGTCTTTATCTGCTCAGGGACAGGAAATGGGGACCTGCTAGTAGATACATGTGACACAAAGCATCACATTTTTTGCTGCACATGGTTAAGTAAAATAGCCTTCTCACACTATTCGGCTGTTGTTTTCTATCTCCTAAGGCCAGCACATGTGTCAGTTCCCTCTTGCTGGGTGTAGGTTTGACTGAGTGTTGAGATGCCATTCTGCAGCCTGTGACCCAAATTAGAGCCTTGAGGGCAGCAGTTGGGGGTGGCTACAAATGGGGATAGAGGAGAGCAGGGGGGTGGGGGGGGGATAATTACTGTTTAGAGCAAACTCTTTGGTTTAGAGGTGCTGGAGACAATGGACCCCTTCGTCCTCCTCCTTCTCCCACCCTGCTAGCCCAAACCTCTGGGAGGACATCTGCCCCCCCCAACCTGAGCACTCATGTGCAAGGAACTGCAGCAGTGTGGAGAAATAGGGGGGGGAGGTCCTTTCGGAGTAATCTGTCTAATAAAGAAAACATATCAATAGTTTTCCAATTTCTCATGCTCCACTGTCCACCCAAGTGCATGTGTGTAGCTATAGGAGCTGTAGGACTAACAGCTTCACAGAGCAACTGACGTGGATGCAGAGAGTCCAGCAGCCGAGCTTTTTCTCTGGGCAGAAATCCAGAGAATGAGACTAGTGTGTCACACTCAGAGGGGGGGTATGGGTGTGCGCTGCAAGGGTCGCATGGGCGTCCCAAGGGTGGTTGTGAGTGTGTGTGTGTGTGTGTGTGTGTGGGTGTGGGTGTGTGGGTGTGTGTCTGAAAATAGGGAGGTGTAAGATTGCGGGTGGACATTTTTCCCCACAGAGGATACACACCGGTCCTGTCAGCTAAAAGGTACGCTGCCCAGTCCACAGCGGCAGTGTCTCCGCTAGAGCCTAGGCTTTAACTCACATCTCATAAACACAACCTGAAGATAAGAAGGTGTTAATCTTGTGTGTATGAAATGTGTGAATGTGCCTGCGTGTGGTGGATGTTTAATTGTTTTTTGTTGCTAATTAGCCTCCCAGCTGTGTGTGTGTGTGTGTTTACTTTGACCATGTTTTTTGGGGCAAAGAAAGCCACAGGAGGCTATTAAGTCGCACATCAAGTCTAAACGTCTGACTTTACCAGTCATGACGTGTGTTGAGAGGTTTGAAACACTGTCTTGAGACTGTCGGAGCTTGTGCAGCTCGTTCTACGCCAACACAGGGAAGAAGGAATGCTTATTTTCTCTTCTACTTCTCCATTTCACTCTCCATCTGTCCTCCGAAACATCTGCATTATAATGTATGTTCCGGGCCTGTGCAGCTCTTTGTTGGGCCAGTGATAAGTTGCTTGGCAGAAACCCCGCCTCCGGTCTCAAATCCCATCCTTCACTTCTCTCCGTCTCTCCCACCTCTGCCCTTCCTTCTGCCATTCGGCTGCAGTGTGAAATCCTGAGTGACACTTTAAGGTCCTTAGTGTCAGTTGAGATCAAGCCTGCGTCTCTATCAGAAACAGAGACGGGCCGCGGCAGAAGACGTGAGGCCGTAACTAAGCAGACAGCAAAGACTTTCATTTCATTGTGCTGCCGCTTCTCTCCTCAGCCTACAGGGAACATAAACTCTCCTAAGTTTGAACTCAGTGCTTTAAAACACGAAGGTTTGGGTGGTGAGGGAATTTGGTAGATTGCTTTCAGCTAGAGAGACCTTTTAAGGGTTATAGTACCACAAAAGGAGGGATTCAAAATGAGACGGAGCGAGTGGGAAATGGAAAAGAGAAAAAACAAGGTAGTGGGTGGTGTTTGACCTTTGGACCTTCTTCTCATCTCTTCTTTCTAGTTTCATTCCTTCGGGTCGTCTCCTCCTCATTTCTCACTCACTCACAGTCATGTCATGTCCTCTTCCGACCATGTTTCCCCATTATATTTTCTTTTTAAATCACAAGATGCGGCCAAAGTGAAGACAAATAGCGGCCGGGGTATAACTTGCATGGAAATAATCTATCCTAATTCTTCTCACCATCAAAACATACTCCGGATCCAGTTGCATGTTAAATGCACTCGGGTGCCGCAGGACTGTGAAATCAACAACAAGCTGCATGGTAGTGAACTCGGTTGCCATCTGGTAGGCCTGTTGCAGCATAAACAAGAACACACACGGACAAACAAGGTTGATTAAAGGATCCGTGAGCTGTACGATATGTGTGGTCAAGTCATGTCTGGGTTAACTCGCTCATCTCTGGGACGTCGTTTTACTCAAATTGTGGGACATTTCCAGCTCAGTATTACAGCTGTAGTTGTGCTTGTGATGTGGTCAAGCAGATTAAACCTGGCACTTGTGAATGTTTAAATGTCTTCTTCTTGCCTGCATGAGACCTTTTTAGTACCTAATTGTGTCTGTGAGTGTACAAATTTGTCACAAGACACGCTACGTTGTTCTTGTTGTACCTAAATACATTTTAATTAAATTTTTTCTATTCAGGAAAGGTCTTAGGAGCTGGCTTCCCTGCATGCATCCAGCACCTACATTTGTATTTATTAAATTAAATTCAAAAATATCCAAAAGAATATTGTTTTCAGGTAACAATGAAGACAATTTAAAAGGTTTAAAACTCATAGTATTGTGTATATGATCAAAGTAATGAGACACAAGCCTGCTGTGATATCCTCTAAGATGGTAATTTGAGTGTGGATAGGGAGTGACTGCATAGGGAGTGTGGAACACATGTGCTCCAAATATGAGCCCCGGTGGTCTGTAGCCATACACGCAGGCCGGTCAGTGTGTACTTTTACATAGTAAAGTATATGCTTGGAGAGGGATGGTCTGAGCGCACGGGAATGTCCTGTGCAGCTCATATGCACACAGCAAAGTTGGAGTTACTTTATGACCTGCCATACTGAGTCTGAATGTGTAATAGGAAGAGGGAGGAAACGAATGGCAGGAAACGAGAAAGAAAATGGCAGGAATCAAGACTGTGGCTGGAATGTTGTGAGAATTTGACGTAACTGATGTTAATGGAAAAGGAGTGATTTTGCAGGTGAATGAGAGGGGAACATTAGAAGAGATGGAAAGGAGAGAGAAAGATGGAAGAAAGGGGACAGTCTATCAGCATACTGAATTTCATTTGTGTAACCTCAAAGAGTGGTTTGGGGACTTGGTGATGTAATAACTTCTTATGTGTTGTATGTTTGCGACAAAATGGATATGAAGAATAAAGCTCTATTGGCATTGCTTCTCATTCCCCAGAGGGGTGTTATCTAAAATTGGATGGTGTAAAACAGCTTCCTTCATTTCGGAGCCTGTGGTTCATTTCCATTTCCTCAATGTCAAGACAGTTGAGCCAACGCGAAGTTTGCCTCGACGCCACGACCAAGTCCACTCACGTAGGCAGTTCCCCAATGCAACCCAAAGTGTATGACCGCATGGACTGCATCTGCATCTGCAGTCTATGTGGTCCGCGAAGCCTAATCTGCCCCTTTATCAGTCACTGTAATCATTCATCCTCTTCTTCCCTCTCTTGCACGATACAGTCCTCACTCTGCGCAACAATGCCTTCCAAAGTTCAGCCTAATCTAATGTGAGCTTTTAGAGCTAGCCATTACCAAGTGGGTATTTTCCAAAGTTAGAGTATTTTCAGTTTGAAATGCCCTCTTTGATTTTCCTGGGCCTGTGTTGCTGAGGGATAGTCCCTGGTATTTGGGTGTAGGCTTTGATGCTGGACCCGGCCTACTACACATTTTTTACACTTTTTTACACATTTTTTACTACACATTTTTTACACCACGTAAAATAAACACAGGGAAAAAAAGGTTTGCTGCTGCTCTGCATCCAACATCTGCATATGACATAATACGCTGAAATATTTTGAGCTTGTTTATAGTTTAAATGTCCACATTCAGGATGTTCAAGTGTCCATTACAAAACACTCACTGCTGTTTGGGCTGTTTGAGCTACTTGTGAGGAACATCGGGGCCGTAAAGAGACGAGGGTGCTCGCAGCTGTTTACTGACCACTCCAGAATAAAGAGCACTTCAGGTGACCATAAAGTGTGTGGCTGGAGTGGATGGGTTAAGTGTAGCATGAGTCGTTAAACCTGGCTGGACAGGCAGTGAGGCTCACGTGTCCGACTGACTTCGTCGATGGAGGGACGTTATCAGATCTCGGTTGTAGCAGTTTGTCATGAACATGCACATGTATGAATAGACACAGTGTCTAATCTTCATTGGCATTACTAATGTTTTTATTATTGAGGAAGTAAGTGAAGAAATGTAATACATTAAAACACTCAGATGTAGATTGGTTTAAACTGATTTTCCATCTGTTTGGCAAAACAGTCTCACCATATGGTCCATTTAGTTGCGTGTTCTGCAGCTATTAATTGTATCACATATTGAAACATCTATGTTTCCATAACAACTGGGCACATTCATGTGCTGAGGAAGATTGTGCGATATGATCCAATGCTTCAGAAGACCTTATCAAATGGACCTTGTGGGGAGATTGTTTGGTCAAAGATTGTTTTCAAGGTCACAACTTTCCAATTTTAACAGTTTTCACTCCATTTTGATGCGTTTCCTGTCGCAAGAAGAAGCATTTTTTTTTTACCATAAATGAGGTTGTCTTCAGTTCATAAAATGCTTCTGGTAATCAAAAGTGAAGAGAAAATTTTAGATAAAATTCAGATGTGCTGCTGAATATGTACCAGAGTCCGTGATTTGAGCATTCAAGTGTCTGTACTTTAAATATCTAATTTCTACCCAGATTCTTGTAACACAGATGTTTTCAGTTCATATTAATTTTTTACCCAGGTGTTTATTAATTATAATAAACAAACCTACATTTACAGGTGTTTTCTTAAAATGAATCAGAAGAGTTCACTTGTGATAACCACTACACCTTCCTAAAGAGTGTAACATCCCACGTGGCTCTCAGTGTTTTGTACCCTCTGTGCACATTATCTGCTCAGTCTTCAGTCTGGTTCCTCCTGGCTCTCACTGTTTCCCTTCCAGACAGGCCCGATGTTCAACATATTAAAGTTGGCTGAATAGTAAAGCGCCCCGACTCTTTGTCTTTTTCAAGTTAAATGAAAGCCAGAGATTGAAGCCAGGCACTCGCTGATTCACTCACTCTCTAGAAACACAGCCCTCACACACTATCCTAATCCTCGCTTGCACGAACAGACAGCACACACACATACACACACACACACACACACACACACACAAAGAAGAAGAAACAGTCCCAACTTGCATGCTTAGGACCATAATTAGAGATAATTTACAAGGATCAGGTTGAACATAATCTGGACAAGAGGTCACTAAAGCTTGGCCATCTTCACTCTCTGTCTGTGTGTGTGTGTGTGTGTGTGTGTGTGTGTGTGTAGAAGAGCAAGTTCTCCTAGGAAATGGCCAGGGTGTGCCCGAACATGAAACTGGAAGGTGGGAAGGAGGGTCTGGGCAAACACAAGATGGAGCAATCTCTCTCTGTGATGTTTGGGTTTCGCTGCAGAACGGAAACACATGGCTTCTCTGTGTTTGCTCTCCTTGTATGTGTTTGTGTGTGTGCGTGTGCACAATAGCTGGTGTGAGGACCATTAAGTTATTAGCTCAGTTAGTGTTATCTTTGGAGTGATAAACTGTGAAACATACACACACAGCAGGGATTTATATACATCACCTACTGTGATAAGGAAGTTTATATATATCATATATCATAGATTTGTCAAAGAGTCAGTTACCTATTAATGTCATGGTATGTAATGTAATATAACCTTTTGTGCATTGTGTACGGTAACTTGAAAGCAGGGTGTTGCCTATTGAAAAGTCAAGACTGTTGGTTTATGTGTGTGTTGTTGTCGTCCACCAGATTCCTTCTCCTTTCTGATCTGTAATTGTTAAAAAGTGGGTCAGGCTTGGGAATGCAAACGTTTGGATGGACACACACGTAGGGTGAATCCATTCCAAACTTGTGTGAGGAAAATACGGTTTTCATGCCAGTTTTTTTGGACGCCCCATCTCCTTCCCGCTTTTCTTGGCACGGCAGTGGAGCATAAGTGAAATTACAATTCAATTTACGATTCAGCATTTATCAGCTAAAAAGACAGATATTTCCCTCCTTAATGGCCTGCAAATTTAATACCCAGTAATTAGCAGTAGATAAGCATGTGCCCATATAGAGCAGGAACATGCCGGTTCAGTTTCTTAACTTTTTATCAGTACAGTAGTGGTTGCCAGGATTAAACCTGTGATCTTTCTATCCCAGACCAGTCTAACATGCATGCCTGCTGCTAAAGTGCTCTGAAAAGAGGTGTCACCATGGCAAAAAAAAAGACCTCCTAGGTACCTATTTGAAAGGTGAGAGAGTGGGTATGCACTGGGATTCTTTGTGCTTGTTCTTAGTTTCACGTTTCATGTTTTTGAATGCGAGTCTGTGATCTTCGATGCTTTGAAGTGAGACGGGTTTAGGCTGAGCCGGCGCTGCTGGCAGCGAGAGAGCGACACTGTCATATAGGGCATTGGATCTCAGTGTGACTGGGGCAGCGCCGCAACACCGGAGCTGCCCCAGTCACTGAGATGGTGTATCGAGCTTTGATGATAGAGACTGGTGTCAAGAACCCACTGCGCTTGAATGAGGCTCTCTCATGTTCTCCTCCACTTGCGTGTTCGCTGTGTTTGTTTGCTCCCTGCTCTTCCCGTCAAAGCTGGACTTTCGATGACACGAGACGAAACACTGAGGGAAACTTGGAAGGCTTCTGTCTGATACGCTGCATGTGTTGTTTCACTTCAGCTGGCCTGGCTGTGGGGCCTTGGGAGTCGGTAATCATAACTTAACGGATCCCTCCACGGACACATGGTTGTGAGCCAGTTTGGCACCGGCTTAACGCCAGATAGACTCCTGTAGTTGCACACACACAATCACACAAACTTGTCTCTCTTCCATGGAAATAGGGCTTTCATTCATTGCCTCAGTGTGGAGCGCACTCAGCATTACACTGTTGGTCTTATTAAACTCAATCTCTTGCTAAATGCTGCTGCAAAAATGCTTGCACGCATACATTTTCCACCCACAGAAATAAATTAGAAATCAAGTTTATGTTTATGTTTCTTGTGTTCTTCTATCACTGTATGGTGGTTATTGCCAGCTCCTCGTATATGAAACGTTCCTTCGGGTGGAGCTCAGGACAAACCTGGGAGGGCTAGTAGTCCTCATATGGCGGGTGGTCAGTCAGACTGTGGTCAGCTGAAATGTCAGGAATTGGGAGGCTAAACAGATAGAGACTGTAAGAATATGAAAGTGGTATTGTAAGTGTTAGAAGTTATATACAGTGAGTCCTTTTAGCACTTAATTTGAGAGAGGGAAATACAGAGCCACTGCCTGTCCTATGTGTGACTTTTATTTGAATTTTAACGGTTTTCCAACATCAGTAAATCATTGGGACGTACATTTTGAGAGCCATATAATTACTGTAAACAAACACTTAATAACTTAAACTTATTACATTTAATATTTTGTTAATATTCTAGTCTATGTGTTTATATTTGCCCTCCATGTTCTGTCTTCTCTGATTTATGGCAATTATAGCTTGGAAGAGAAACATGTTTTTTCTTATCCAAACTGAGGGTCTGAGGGTAGAGATGGTCTTTTGTTGTAAGGTTCTCAGAGAAGAACTTTTCAACCCCTATATTACACGTTGCATGTCATGCCAGATTTCACAAGGGCACTGTTCATCTGGTCTCTAGTGTTGGCATTTATTAAGAGATACCGATTGTCTAGACCGTGGTCTTCTTTGTTTGCAGTAACCATACCCAGGCATCATGATTAATATGACAGCCATGTATTTTAAAACGCAATAGGCAGAGCCATTGTTTCAAAGAAGAGGGAATACAAACCAAGAAGTCCAGTTTGAAGCTATACAAGACAGGACACAGCGGTTTATGTGTCTTTGAGCCCAGATTGTGCAACTTTGGAAGGTTTTCTTGGCAACAAGCAATAATTGTCTCCGTCATCTCAATATTTGAAAAGTAACCTGTAAAAAAAACCCAGAGTTTTTCCTTGCCACTGTCGCCTAGTGCTTGCTTAAACTGAATTGAATGCCTTCCACCATCTGACACCATTTTGGCCACTGCACTTGACACTGCTCTGCAATGCTTGAGCCATGAACAACTTCTTTGCTAGACTCAATATTTTGCTGGAGCCCTGTGCAACAGAAGTAGAATTGTAATTTAAACACTACTGACACATTTGAAATAACATTGATGAACGAGAATCTCTTCCTTTCTCTCATTTTTTTCTCTAGATGATTATAACTACCTGCCTGATGCGTTGCCTCCTCTTCCTGAAGTCCCGGACTCTGGCTCAGGCCTGAGCTCCGTTGACATACCGGCCCGCTGCATCCGCAACCCGGCCTACCGCTACACCTCCTCGCGCTACTTCTCCGCCCTCAGCATGGACTCCTCTCCCGACAGCGCCGAAAGGCCGATCAGCTACAGCTCCACCTCCTCCTCAGCTTCCTCCCGGGACAGTCACTGCTCACTGGGCAGCCGCTCCACCCTTGTCCCTGCCCCTCACTGCAATCCGGTGACCTCAGACAGGGACTCCGGAGCGATTCGGTTGGAACTGGTCCCGGCCCGGCAGCTAGGATGCCGGGAGGAAGATGAGAGAAATGATGGAGGGATGGACACAGGGAGGGGACAAGGGAGACAGGGCAGCGGACAGACTCTGACAGAACATTCAGAACCTGAGTTGGGCCCAGATGGAGGAGAGCGGACAGGTCAGGTGCAGGGACCCAGGACATATGTGGACCGGGTGGTGCAGGAGATACTGGACACAGAGAGAACCTACGTCCAGGACTTACGTAGCATTGTAGAGGTAAACAACACTCAACCACAATAATGTGTTAAATCACAACGAGTGTAAGAAATAAGAAGCAGAAGGATCCCACATATTGCCAGGACTTCAAAGGTGTATTAGCACATTTAGCAGGACATCAAATGTAGAGTGAGATCTTGAACAAATGTGCGCTTTTGCAGGTTATATCAGTTCCAAATGTGACTTCTCAGCTTTCACCCATGTGTGAATTTAAAATGTTTAATGAGAAATAATTTTACTGTTGGAGCTGCTGGAGGTGGAGATAGATTTAACTACTTTATACACTGTTAGGTAGTTTAATCTATTGGTTCCCAGCCTGGGGATCGGACCCCTTGATAGGGTCACAAGTGAAATCTGAGATGATTAATGGGAGAAAGAAAGAAGAACAAGCAAAGTTTGGCTGCATAAATCTGTTATTGTTTTTTGCACTTTTGTCTAATATTTACTTTTATTGTGAAATACTGGATAATTTTACCTCTTCGGGCTTTGACAACCCCTCATCACTGACTGTATATGTTCAGTGGTTGTGGCCGCTACAACCAAAAGGTAAATTTTTTTTTTGTTTGTTCTGAATGATTTTCAGAAGCCTAAAGCTTCAAAATTATTGGGTATAAGAAAGGAAAAGCAAACAGAGTAAAGCATAGACTTAATTTTGGGTTTTCATTTCTGTTCAGACATATCTTGGGACCCCCATGTTGGGAGCCACCGTTCTAATTCCATGAATAGAGGCAGAAATTGAAATAAGAGCATATAGTTTTAAACCTTTCGAAATCCCCATCTTTCTCAGGCAAAAAGAAAGAAGGTTGTATTCAAATGTTTCCCATCTGACACAGTTGAGGTCTGAGCAGCAAAGGGACGTCATAAATGTGTTTCAGTGCAGCGCCTGCTTGACCTTGGTCTGTTCAGGAGGAATACTGGCCTTTAAATCACCAGATAACACACCTCCTTTGGGTCTTTGTGGTTTTCCTCACACACGAGACACACACAGCTCATTGCCTGCTGGGAATCTCCGATACAATAAGCTCACCTGCGCTTGCAGGCGGGGTTTTTGGCCGAGTTACACGACGCTGGTGTCTTTGTGCTGCACACATTCAAATCTTTAGACATTTTTTTAAACACACACACACACACACAATACTGTATGCACACACTCAGATAAATACAGTGTTTTTGTGAGGTCGGCTTTGAACTGCAAGGATACACATTGCCTCTAGTCAGAGCTTTAATGGCTTTGTTAAGGACTGTGTGTGATTTGTATCAAAGGTTGCATCCTTTCTTCATCCCTCCTCTTTAGTTCCTCTATTCCGCTGCTTTTTGTTCTCTACAAAACTTAAAATTTGTATTGTCTGTGCTCAAATGTGGTGCGCACATGTGAGGTGTGTTTTGTATTTGCATTCTGCAGCTTAATTTGAATTGATTGTGGTGTAAAATGACAAAAACTTTTGCGTGGAAGTTGTTGTATTTTGCTTGGGTGTATGAGCATGCATGTGTTAGCGCTTTGCTTTTCCTAAATCCTCCCTCTAAAGAGTGTTTCCTCCCCTACTTCAATATGTGTGTTCATGGGTCGGTGTGTGTGCATATGTGTGTGTGTGTTGGTATGTTTCTGTTATTTTGGGTTAAAAATGTTCAATCGAGGAGTAGCTGTTGCCAAAAAAGAGCAGGGACCTCATATTCCGTAGAGATGGGGTATGTAGGGGGAACGAGGTTTGGTTTTGTGGTTTTGGCCTGCCACACCTGATCGATGTCCCACCTTCTCCTGCTCCCACTACCTTTCCTCCCCTCTTCAGGATGCGGGGGTGAGGAAAACGGGGAGAGAGAAAGGGGAAGGTAGGTACAGGGATTAAGCTTTGTGATAACAATGTCCAAAGTAGGTTAGGAAAACACTGAACAGAGCTTAGCTGTATTAATAACCCTCTACTCTGCAGACCACCCAGCCCTGAAAGACCACACTTACATGGCAGGATAGCTAATTCTTCACTGGTACTTTGGGAAAAGACACATGCATTAATCCTTTCTTCAGTTCCAATGGGAGCACAGAGGATTGCACTGATTGTATCTGTATGAATAGAGCTTTTAACATGACAGTTTACCTATACTGAGGGAAAGTCTTGAGCTGCTGGACAGCACAAGCACAGCGTCACCCCATCTATTATCAGGACTGTCCTATGTTAGCTGGACCTGCAACCCCTGTTTCAATAATCCCTTTGCCCATGCTACTTCCTGCAAAGGAAGAGGGTGTTAGCCTTAACACAAACATTTACCCAGACTCCCCCGGGCTCACCTGTGTTTCATCTGTCAGTGCCGGTGTTGTGGTCCACACGTTCTCATACCCTGCCTACCTGTGTATGTGTATGTGTGTGTGTGTGTGTGTGTGTGTGAACTGTGCTGCAACGTAAGAGAATGCATGCAAATAAAGGAAAGATCTTCATCCTTTTTGACAACACGTGCACTGCTGAAAACAAAAGGTTGCAAAATGAGAAAAACACAACCAAATACAGGAAACACACCCAGATGTAGAAACTCTGCAAGGCGCACAGAACACAATGGAAATTAGTCAGAAAACAACAGACATTTCCAGGGGACGTTAAAAAAGGATTTAGTGTCACTGGAAACATCTGTTGCTTTGAAACTGATTTCTGTTTCTGTATTTGTTTGTGTTTTCTCATTTTGGAGCTTTATTTCCCCTAAATGCTGCTCACGTGTTGTAGAATTGGTGAAGATGTTTTCTTCATTTGCTTGTGTTTTGCATGTGTTCCCTTAAGTTGCAGTGCGTTGCGTTGAGCTGTGCATGAACGTCTGGTGTTTGTTAGTTATGTGTGAGATCGCCGGTCCTTGGTGCGATCAGTGTGTGTAACCAGGCCAATCCGTTATCCGCAAACAACCTCAGAGACGAAGCTCTGATCTTCCTTTCCCTCCTCCTCTTCCCCTCTTTTCCCCCCTTTTTTTTCCACTCTGAGAGCTGGAACAAATCGCCAGGCCATTTGAAGTTGACCAGGAGTTCACTTGGCCTGCAGAAACATTCAAAGCAATGAGATTTGGATGTTTGCCCTCATCATTGTCTGGAGGAATGACTTCCTACTGTGGTGCAGAGTGAGGGATGTGTTTGGTGTGTACTCGAGGTGGTTAATGGGTAACACGAGAAAGTATCAAGTTTGTACATGTTAGGTCTGATGCTAAGCAGGGAGTGTACCTTAAGATGTGTGTTTGTGTGTGTGTGTGTGTGTGTGTGGATCTGAACGCTCCCCATTGTTGAGCTCAGTCAGGCTTTGGCTGAGGGTGATGAGTGAATGGGTGAGGCCAGGTCAGATCCGTGACCCCGTGGCTAATAAAGCATCACATTGCACATTACCTCCGTTAGCCAACTAAATCTAAACATGACCCTTTGACGTGACCCCCCGACACAACCTCCAACCTGCCCGTTAGTGTTGTGTGTGTGTAACTCAAATCCTCACAAACAGAATCTTGGCCTAAAGCTCTTGTGTAACCTTTAAACCCTAAACATCCAAGATAGCTGTCATTCATCTCTCCAGCCTTTGTTTTAGCTGAGATCATTTTGTCTCTTTTTACATTCCTCCCTTCGCCTAACCAAACATGATTTTTAATGAACTGCTCAGGCTCAGCTATTATAATAATAATGGTAATGATGACTAAATACATAAAACATTACCAGGAACCAAAACCACCACAGCAGACTGGGAATTAGGTAAACATACTGAAGGGAGTGAGCAGGGAGAGTCTCTTTAAAAAAAATCTCACAAGACTAAGGCTTGTGTTTAATCACCCAGTGATAAGAGCCAGATAGAAAAATCCTCTTCTATAGACTTATTTCGGCAAGGAGCCATGATAAACACGTGTTTCACAGCAAGATGACCTGTGCTTTACATCCTGATCATACTGTTCACATAAAACAAACATACAGGGAGTGCGTCACAAAAAAGGGGTGTCGTTAACTTCGTCATACCTGATTTTGACAGTTGCACCAAATTTCTGTTTTGTCTCTACCATTCAGCACCTGTGTATCTGAATGCTACCAGATCTTGCAGCTGGAGGATTACATGTCAAGACTATAGAGTTAACTGAAGACGATTAATTAATGAGGAAGCCAAAAAGTAACCTAAGTGAAGTTCACATTATTATGTGGCTGGGACCTGGACACCTAGAAGAATGATGTTACACTAACAGTTCTGCTTCGCATTAGACCAGCTTTGGAAAATAATTTGCTTGCTGGACATGAATATTCAAAAAAACACCTTTCTGAAAGACCTTAATCATCAGACTAATGGCTTATTGTCTTAAACAGTCTTAAACAACAGAAATGTTACTCAAGCAGCTCTAAAAATGTGACTATTCACACGTTAACATACAGATTACTCACAGAGCGTAATTATAGAAGAATATGAGTCTTCGTCACAAGGCTATCTGGCCAAAGTGGTGCAAAGTAGAGTCACAGTGTGAGCGATCTGTCAAAATCAAGTGTGTGTGGCGCCAATCACAACGTCAGCCATGTGGCTCTAACATGACTCTTTGTCTCTGCAGGACTACTTGGAGTGCATCAGTAACCAGTCTCGGCTGGCGTTGAGCTCGGACGATAAAGGCTCTCTGTTCGGCAACATCCAGGACATCTACCGCTTTAACAGGTACAACATATACATACACAGCTGTAGACTGGAGACTTGTCAGCGTGTCAGGCTTAATGCCACCTCACATCGGAGGGATGGTGGAGATGGGAAAGATTCCCACTCTTATGAGAACTGAAGATAGTTGTGTGAGTACAGCGTCGGTGCACTGATAATAAAACACTATACCCATTAACTTTATATTGGGTTTAATCACCTTTAACAGTGGACTTTGGCTGATGTTCAATAGGTCAAACCAATGAAAGACAGAAAAATGTACATTTCCCAGTCAGAATTATGACTTGGATGTTGGACGCTCGTTTCAAGATTGAGTGTTGTAATTACGATTACTCTGATAGAACATGAATTTGGCATTTGACTTGACTCCCGAAAGTCTCAAGAGTAAATAATAAGCAAGATAGGAACAGGCTGACGTTGCCACATAGCTTTGATAGAGAAAACGTAAGAGACGTTAATCTCAGCTATGTGAAAAGCGCACTTTGAAAGACAAATGTTCAAAATGCCATGTCAGTACATAGTCTAAACGCAGACATGTTTAGTGAAAAACATGGATCTTGACTTTCAGTTTGCTAATGAAGACTGGAGGCTGAACTTTGACTTGCCCCATCTGGCTACACATAAATACACCGACTCATTCAGGCTCAACAAACAATGTCCTGCGAATGGTGAAACTGGGTTGAGCCACCTGTTGATTTCTGGGAAGGGCGTTGTTATGGCATTCAGGTGTGTGTGTCTAATACACCGCTATAAACTACTGTATGTGTGTGTGTTGTGTATTCAGACGAGATGGCTGTGGTCTGCAGACACAAACATGAGCGCTCCTTCATTTCTCAGCAGTCACATGCAGAAAAGGAAGCATAAAAGCTATTTAACGTGGTCGCAGTGACCTCATGAAACAATAGCTCCCAACAGTGGCCTCCCCCACCCCACCCCACAGTGTGCACTTACACACACACAGCTATACATGGGAGGTGAATTCATGGAAGTTTCTCATTTGTTCAGAGCCAATTGCACTAAGACCTCATTTCTGTACCCACGGTGACTCTTGCTCCTGAAATTCACTGTTTGGTACAATGAATTGTGGGAGATAGAGAGAGAGAGAGAGAAGTTTATATTCATGTGGCTAGGGAAGACGAGGAAGAGAGTATGCATGTGGGATAAAGACAAAGAGAATTATGGCTGGACATTTTCACATCAAATACTGATTTCTTTATTTCTTTGTTTCAGGGACCTTCTTCATGATCTTGAGAAGTGCAATGCCGACCCAGTGGCCATCGCAGAGTGCTTCGTATCCAAGGTAAACATGGTACTTTACTTGAGTTTATCTACTTTATGATGCTTTATACGGTTGGAATGTCAGTTTTAAGTGCAACAGGAGGTCGGGGGGGATGGATGACTCCAGAGAAATTTTAAGAATCGTCCCAAATATATAATCATCTTTTTACTGGTGGGGGTCATAGTATCACTGGTCCCCTCTGCCTGTGTGTTTCGACTTTTATCCTACCCCTGCTCCTCGCCCGTCCATGCCTTAAAAAACTAAAAAGTTATTGCATGATTATGTTCCATGGTAATGTGCTGCATTACAACACTTCCTCTAAAACACTTTACATTCCTTTCCTACCCTACTGCAATCACACCCAATACCACAGAGCAACTGTCTAACCATGTATAAAAAAAAACAGTCCCAGTCAGCGTCACAGACTCCCTAAATACAACAGCTGTTGTTGAGACAAACCCGTTTTATAGAAGCCCACAGCACCACTCTGCATAATTAACTGGGATCCATAGATAAACAAGTGTGATGACATTGTGTAACTGATTAATGCTACAGTTGCAAATGTCTCAACAGGAAAAGAAGCTCCCAAGATAATCCCCTAATCTGATGTACAGACAACCTATTGTTAATTTCTACTGTGTAGGAAGTGCAGCATTAATTATAAAAACAGCATAACATACTTACGGTATTCACTGTGTGGCTTAGCCAGTGGTTAAATTGGGTCAAAGCCCGGTGAAGCAAAGCTCCACCTCATGAAATCCAAATCACATCCTGCCTGGAACCTCCTGCCTCTGACAACATCTCGTAGTAGTCTCTCATGACACTGGTACTCATACTGCAGTTGTACATTAAAAGTAGTCATCATTTTTTACTGGAAGAGCTCCTGACTTGCTGCTCCAGGTCCAACCCAATACACACACACACACACACACGTATGTGCACGTATACACACACATTCTTTGGGTCAGATTTTGTCTCAAACACGTATTTATTATAGTCCAAACAAATTCAACTCAACCACCGTTATATAAGCTGAAGCTTACTTCATTAAAACATAATGTTTCCACTGAGATCGAAAGTTAATTTTTTATCATGGAAGCAACATGGTCCATTAGTAGCTGTTCTGGAGCTTTCAGTCACATCACACAATTGTTCTTCTGCAGATCAAGCTTGCACATCTTTCGTGGTATTTTAGATGTTCTGAGCACTTTGAAGACTTCTTCTCGTCCATGTTGGCTTAAAGGTTGAGACTGAAAGTGCATTTTTTGACCATGACCTTAATTGCAATTAGTTTTTTAAATGCTCAGATAAAAATGGAAATCTAGACAGTCACACTACAAGTCAGCAAACTTCATCTGCTGAGGAAGATCACCTGATGCGATCTAAAGCTCAAGAGCAGATGCTTAAATATCCAGAATAATTGAATAGATTCCTTTCATAATTCATATTAGAAGTAGCTGAAATGAACAAACAATAGCTGTTGATGGTGAAAGCTATCTCGTGATTTTTCGGTGTATTCACATGTGTCTTTTAAGAGCTAGTGTCTTTTGGGCGACTATAGATTTGTCAAAGAGTTGGAGTGATGCAACCACACCACCACCTGGAGATATTTAGTCACCACTGACCATCGCGCCCCCTTTACATTGAGACATCCAAGGACTAACATCCGAGTGTGTGTATGTATGTGTGTGTAGGTGTGCGTGTGTGTGTGCGTGTGCGTGTGTGTGGCTTGATGATTTCACAGACCGACTTCTGGTAAAAGGGTTGTAACCAGAATAGTAACCAGAGTTCTTTTGCATTGCTGAAGGTTAGTCACGGTTGCTAAGACCCAGAAAATCCACAAAACCTCTGTTTCACTATCTGCTGTGAAATACGTGCACACACACACACACACACACACACACACACACACACACATATACATATACTCAGAGCTAATACTTCTCTGAGCAGCCAGGAATCACAACCCAACACAGTGTTTGAAGAAGAGGCACATCTAGTTGTGAATCTCTACCTCTTCCTCAGATAATTGGCGATCTGTCCTCATGTTCCTCTCAGCTCCACTGAATCCTACTTATGCTGTGTTGAGTAAGACTTTAAAGCATTTTATGGGTTGCTACATGCTGACTGAAGCACGGAGGGCACAATTACAGCAAGAAGATAAACTTTTCTTTTTCCTGTCATGTTCAGCGCTTACCTGATGACTCACCGTGATCGGTCTAGTCTCGACAGATAACGTGACAGCAAAAACTGAGTGTTTTTCTGTTGTAATTAGCAGCACAGCTCAAAAAAGTAAAAAATCATTCTATATAATTTGCATCTTGATACTCTGGAAAGGGATATTTTTGCTTGTCATCATGTATAGGAACCAAAGCTCTCATCTGATGATTATATGATTTAGGGTTAGTTTGTGTATATTTCTAAAAGGGAAGTATATTATAGATCTGAACTCTTTCAGGGTCTGCTGGTCGGGATCAAAGAGTGTGCGCAGACGTGTACGCTCTGCACAAATTTGTGTTCCACAGAAGCATTTATGTATCTTGTGGTCTCGTGTTCACGGTCCAGAGCGATGTTACAAGTGTGTATTAGGAGTGTGCGTTAGTGTGTGTCGTCAGAAATCGATGGTG
This sequence comes from Gadopsis marmoratus, assembly GCA_036023855.1. NCBI lineage: Eukaryota > Metazoa > Chordata > Actinopteri > Centrarchiformes > Percichthyidae > Gadopsis > Gadopsis marmoratus. Next base: position 20,569 of record JAVQJF010053245.1, on the reverse strand, counting down.
GCACATCTGGTTGTGTTTAGGCCTGGTCTGTGGCGGCAGACTGCTGGAAACAAGGAGAGCTCTGCTCTTCAATTTAGGACGGTTCCCACGGAGCACCTCAGGCTACCAAATCATGAGAGACTGTCTGCGTGCATGTGTGTGTTCTTATGTTCAGTATATTCTGGTGGGATGTATTGTTTATGTTCATGTAGGTAGGTTAAATTGTTAGCTGTGGCTTGATCAGGAATGTATATTTACCTACAGCAAGAAATAAAACATTCACACACATCAGTCTACACATACTTTTTTTTTAAGTTTACTATAAATCACATGTTGGGAAATGTGTGTGAATGTCCACATTGCTCTGTATGTGTGTGTGTGCGTGTGTGTGTGTACATTATGAACCAGGACAGACTTCTGTCATCTGCCCTGTGTGTGTTATGATGTCGCTTCCTGATCGCTGTCTGCATCCTGCGACCCTGTGTGTGTTTATGGACACAAATAGAGTTCAATTAGACTCTCATGTTACACAACAATTAGAGGTTCATCTTCAGGCCTCCAAGAGAACGTGACGATGTAGAGGTGACATGGAAAATGTGTCAGGAGGAAGGGTGAATTTTGCGGCGATGGGAAGTTTCTGAGAGCAGAGAGAAAGAGGTTCATTCTAGCTTTGATAAGTCATGCCGTCTCTGATGTCTTTGAAGTTTCGAGAGGCATGCAAGGTGGGAAAAGTCTCAATTAAAGGGGCGGCGATGAAGTATGAGGGGATATTTAATCTGTGCGCTCATGGCTGTTGGGATCAACAGACTTAAAGGCCAGGACGCAGGCTAATCATAAGCTATAGGGCTGACTTTCAATTAGTAGCGGCGAACGGAGGAGAGAGGATGCCTTGTCTGTGGGCTCAGAGTGTGCAGAGCAGTAAACATGAAATAACCGGCCAGTCATCAAAACTGCACCGAACCACCGCAGAAACAGTACAACCAGTGATGAAGAGGCAAAGGATGATGAATCTTGGCCTTAAAATGATCTTAAAGTAACAGTGGCTTTTTGTGTTTTGGTCCATTTAATACAAGGCACGTACACTTTATATTACAACTGCTGAGTTTTAGACAGACTTTCTGTTCCAGGCATCCATTGTGTGTATGATTTATTAGCAGACTCTTGAAACTTGCTTTGGTTGCATAATCCAGCCCTGTGAACATTAAGCCAGCATTAGGTTTTGTCAAAGGAACATTATATTTATGAGGAAACAGACAAACCAATTCATCAAACGGCATTATAATGCAAACAATAGTGTAACATTGACAAAAATTAATGTAGACCTGATGTTTACTGTGATGCAATCAGTCATGAGTCTGCTAATAGATTTTCTCACCATACGGAAATGAACAGCAAACAATGGCTGTCTGGAATGGTGAGAATAGCATGCTTGATCAGCAAAAATATAAATAATAATAATACTGCTTATTAATATATCAAAACCAGGTGCTTTACAAGGAAAAAATACACACATGCAAACAAATTACCCAAAGAAAATAGTTATATATTTTTTTTTTAAATATGCCTTATGATAAAAGTACTTTTTCAGAGAGCGAGTTAAAAAAAGACAAATCTGAGCTCGTCAGGCAGGTGGCAGTTGAGGTTCACTAACCGTAAAAGCTCATGATAAAGTACACAACGTACATGATTTGTTGTTTAAAAGTGAAAACGTGCAAACACATTTCTTGGGCCTTTAATAATTAGCATTAGCGTAATTTTACTAATCCAAAAGCCAAGCGGTGTTTATCCCTCAGCACACGCCTGCACGTACCAGTTAACACACAAACATTACATGACATCACTACATCTCATCGGTTAGTCCTGTTTCCTGTTTACTTAAATGCATCAACTATTGTACTTGTTGTGTTTTACAGAGTGAAGATTTCCACATTTATACCCAGTACTGCACCAACTATCCACGGTAAGACCGCAGCAACAGCGTGTGTGGGGGTATGTGTGTGTGTGTATGTCTGAGACGCTTCAGTCTACTGTACAAAACCCATCCTCTCGTTGTCATTGTCACCCAATCTTGATCTCCCCTCCACATACCGTCTTCCCAGCGTCTCACATAGCTCCATTGTGTATGTCGATCAATGCATTACCTTTTTTTTCCCTCCCTGACAAACTCCATAGAAGCCACCTCAGCAGGAGCCAAAGTGTCTACCTTCAATTGTGCCTCAGGGTCTCCCTCCCTCCCTCCCTCCCTCGTGCTCCAGTTTTTTTCTTCCATTCTTTTATTCACTGCGTATTGACAGAGTTACAGCTTTCACACTGACAGATGGGGTATTATAGTCGTCACCTTATCATACCTAACGCTGTTAATGTTTTATTAGGCTTTGTGCGAGTGTGGTCCTATGGGACATCTATGTGGATTCTGAGGAATAATGTGGAGGGTTTTAGTTTATGTCAGTGCGTATATTGTGTGCGGATAAATGGGCTGAAATGTGAGGCTGTACTTCATGCCAAGACATACTGCACCTACCAAACACACCTTCTCCTCTGGCTACCATTTTTCATTCACGGTGTATGATAAGAAAGGCACGTGGGGAAGGAACTGTTTACAAGCTAATTATGGCTTATTGATTGCTGATTGTCTGTGTGTGTGTGTGTGTGTGTGTGTGTGTGTGAATGGGGCTATTGTCAGCTGTTTGAGATAGACCTTCTCCCACATCCACACCACAGCTGGTGACCCCAACCAAGGTCACACACGACAGAAACACACACACACACACAGGAAACACTCACACACACAAATACACACATGCACACACCAAGGCTGCAGATGTATCATGGTCATGCTGAGCTCTAAGGTCGGGTTTCCTCCAGAACAATGTGAGGCCTATGTGGAGCTTCACTGGAATTTAGGCATGCAGACATGCACATGCATGCGCATGCACACGCACGCACACACACACACACACACAAAGACACAGAAGAAAGGCAAGTTTTGGGGAACTCACAAGTGTCTTTCTCTGTCTTTTTCCACTGTGCACACACACGCACGCACCAACAGCCTACATTCGTTTGAGAAAAAGGCTCTTTCTTCCCCAGTAGGTCACACAGCAAACTAACTCCAGTGACCAGTAAATTCAGATCTTACTGGTGTACAGTGCTGCTGTTTAAGTGGAATATGTACCAAAGATCAGTCAATTGTGTCTGGGAACACAATAAAAGCATCAAATGCAATCTGAGATCTGAGGCTGAACTATAATCTGCTATTTATGGGCCTTCAGTGGAATAACAAATTACAACGAAATTGTTTCAAATTTTGTAAAATTAGGTTCATTTTTACATGTGAGAAGAGTTGTATCTGACGTAAATCACCCAACATTGAACATTAACATTAAAGGATGGTGCCCATATGAACATTGACACAGGTTTTGGAGGAGGAAAGGGTCTGTCCAGTCCGGGGAAATATTTATTGTTTTTAGTAATGTAAATGTTTGTGACATACATTACAGCTGTCGCTTGTCATCACCATCAGAATACGGTTTTGTACACATCTTATTCGCTGTGTTTTGTCTCCGCAGGTCGGTGGCTGTGTTAACAGAGTGCATGAGGAACAAGGCGTTGGCCAAGTTTTTCCGCGAGCGGCAGGAATCTCTGAGGCACTCCTTGCCCCTGGGCTCCTACCTGCTCAAGCCAGTGCAGAGGATCCTCAAGTACCACCTTCTGCTGCACGTACGTCATCTATCTCACTCACACACAAACACACAAGCTATTACACTTTACCCACAGAAATGCAAGCACAGGCACACACTTGTAAGTGCACAGGACACTAATGTTTTTTTTATCTATACCAATACAAATGGATGTGTTCGGTTAAAGAACAGTGTTTCTGACTCGGCTCCCAATGACAACCACCAATCGTGAAGCCAAATGTTTAGACATATGGTGCACAGTGTGTATGCTCCTGTGTATGTGCTTGCATTACAGGGCATGCATGAGTGTATGTTTATATGTGCAGAAACACACACATGGGGGCCTGTATTAGGAGTACACCCCTTTGCATGTGTCTTCGTGAACATGCTTGTGCGACGTGTGCGAGCGTACGCGCAAACTGTACGTGCAAGGGCTGACTCCCAGCGTTGCGTGTGTCGTCTGCACAGGAGATAGCCAACCACATGGAGAAGGACACTGAGACCTACGAGGTTGTGCAGGAAGCCATAGACACCATGCAGAGAGTGGCCTGGCACATCAACGATATGAAGAGGAAACACGAGCATGCTGTCAGGCTGCAGGTACAACGAGCGCAAAAACACAAACTAAGAATGATGCATGATCGTGCAAAAAACGTCTGCTTGTGACTGTCGGTGTAGAAACAGTTGCTGAAAACCTTTCTATCTACCTTGATCTCCTCCATGATGTATCCTGCACACTCTCCACGTCTGTCATTATTCCTATAGCTAAAACAGACACCGTATTCTCGAGCCTTTCAAGGAGCCAAATCTTTTATTGTTCTGCAGAACAGTTATGTGAACTCTAGGTTTGGATCCGCCAAGGCTCTGATCCTCCCTACGTCTTACGCAAGTCACTGCGTTTTCCACTGAGCTAATGATGGCCTTGCATAAGGAGGACACATAAAAGGGAAGCTTGTTTCTTTTATCAGCTGGGAGCCAGAAGGGTCACATGAATGCAGGAATGTGTGTGGAAACGTGAACTTTTTTATTGTTTTTACTTTTCCCTTGTTTTTATTGTCTTTTAGTTTGTTCCTCCCTCCATCCAGTCATCCTCTATCTATTATGTTGTTCTCATATTGTAAAGCATGCTGTAATTGTGTTTTAAATAGTGCTTTACTTTGTATACACTGCTTTCTCACACTTTCTCTTTTTTCCATATTTTATTTTTTATTTTGTTGCTAAGATCAGTACAGCTTTGTTTTTTTTTGTTTATGTTTAAATGTTTATTTTTCTACAATATGTTTTTTAAAATCTCCTATTTTTTTTATTGCGATTGTGCAATAGTTTTTCCCGTTCTATGATAAAATAAACAAAATGATTTGACTATCCTTACTCACACTTTTTGTGTGTGTGTGTTCTTTCTGCAGGAAATCCAGAGCCTGCTGACCAACTGGAAGGGCCCTGATCTGATCGGATACGGAGAGTTGGTTCTGGAAGGAACGTTTCGTCTGCAGCGAGCCAAAAACGAGAGAACTCTCTTCCTGTTTGACAAGCTTCTGCTCATCACCAAGAAACGGGAAGAAACCTACACGTACAAGGCTCACATACTGGTCAGTCATGCTACTCAAAGCATGCTATGTCCCATAGAGACACTAAATATACAAACGTTTCTGCTCAGTAACAGTATTTTTAACACAACTTCCTACCTGTCGTTTGCAGTGCTGTAACCTGATGCTGGTGGAAGTTATTCCTAAAGAACCACTGAGTTTCAGTGTGTTTCACTACAAGAATCCCAAACTTCAGCACACGGTCCAGGTACAGCATCATTGCATAAGAGAGCACAGATTATAACAGAAGTCAAAATCTATGTGAGCATCATTACATGTTTTGTTTGAACTGTGCAGCAACCTTCAGCAGTGAGCAAGTGTGCAATCACAAAGTGTGACGAAGGTGTCTGACTGTTTAGTCCAGACTCATCTCAGTGAGTTGCTCAGACTTGCTGAGTGTTTAGAGGCTAATGTGGCCATTGTTGTTACCTAACCACTGTGTTTGGACAAGCGCTGAAAAATATAAGATAATCTGTGTGAAGTAGCAAAGCCATGTTCCAAACGTTTATGGGTTCATCCCAACCCTCTCAGCCACCTTTTAAAGTGCATGTCTGATATTATCTTCTCTGTGATGTTTCCTATTCTGCCCTCAGGCCAAATCACAGCAAGACAAGCGCATGTGGATCTTACACCTCAAGAGACTCATACTTGAAAACCATCCTGCCAAAATCCCTGCCAAGGTAAGAGCAGCTCGTCTCCTGACAGCTCCCTCTCTGTTCACTGATGGCATAAACACAGACTTTGAGTGGGATGTATTGCAAATTACTCCCTCTCGCCCACTTCCTTTCACTTTTTCCTTAATTTCCATCTTTCTTCCCCCCCTGATTTCTCTTCCCATTTTTCTTTCATGCACTCTGATTTCTTCCACTCATTTATTTTCATTCAACCACAATCACTGTTCTGCTTTTGGCCATGTGCAAGTGGAAACTTAGGGTTTCTTTCCAGGGGTGAAAGTCACTGAGAAAGTTCACTGGGATTATGTAAAGGGGTTGCTTGTCAACTGTCAAACCTGAGCAAAATTGTTGTGCCAGGATTGTAATGTGGCGCCACCTAGTGTCAAATTTCTATGTTCATCCATACTCTAACTCTCATTTTATTACTTGAATTCTAGGCTAAGCAAGCAATTTTGGAGATGGATGCAATGCGTAAGTGCCAATTTATATAACATTCATTTGGGAAATTGATGAGTAGAATATATTAAAATCATAATCTACTATATATTTTTATGTTATGTTCTTTTGCCACAGGTCTAACCATATTGTATGCATTTTAATCATCATGTATTTGTTGTGTGACATCTTTTCTGTAATTTTTTCAGATCATCCTGGGTTTCATTACAGCCCTGATGGGGACAAGAAGGATTCCCATCAGACCAAGGAGGGTCCTACCCCTCGTAGAGGGCGCAGGAAAGGTAAGAAATTAAAGAAATGTACTGTATTTGAAAAAAAACACACACCTTGCAAGACTGAACTTAAAAGATTAATTGATTCGCCCTTTGTTTGCCTTTCCAGAACCTCTATCCAAATTATTGAAGAATGCCAAGCAAAATGCTGCCAACAGCGATGGCGGAAAGGTCAGTGATAACCCCTGGTTATCACTCATAAACAGCTTTAGGTTGAGAAGCTTGAGTACAAATGCTCACACAGGCGTTGTTTAACCAAACTGTCCAACTTGCTCCTCTGTAGCGAACAAGTCTGGGTGCCACCCTGCTCTCACCAGTGTCCCAGCTGGCTTTGGGAACTATCGGTCGCAGCCGCAGCCTCATCAACCAATCACAGGAGTCCCTGGACCCCGGTGATCACTATGATCACAGTGACAGGGAAGAGGAGCAACATCAGCAAGATGCTGATGATGAAGATGACAGCGGCCTGGTGAGTTTAAAGCTGACAACGAGTGATATGCATTACATATTCTCTTCAATTTGTATGATTTCACCTTCATCTTGAGTCCTTCAAACATGTTGTTAATGGTGAAACCTCTGAATTCAGGGAGGCGCAAAGCGGCTGCGTGTCCCTGGCAAAAGCAGCAGGAAGAGGCTGAACCCTCAGGCATCTGTTGATAGCATAGAACAGTGGAAAACCTTCAACATGAGCTCTACAGACCTACAGGTATTATTCACAAATACACCATGGTAATTCAATCTACTTTTATCTTGATATTTTTAGATTACGTATAAAACAACAACTTCTGCTTTCCTTTGCCACAGAAAGCCAGAGAATCCCTAGTGAGGGAAGGAAGTCACCATCCGCCACTTCTCAGGACCTCTCACGTGACTGAGGAACCTCCAGACTCCCCCATTCCCTCTGTAATAGTCACAGAAAGTGACCACTCTGTGAGGAACATCTGGGCAGACCACCGTGCTCGCAGGGCCATGTTCCCCACCCGCCAGAGAACCATGCAGCCTGATGACGAGGACGAGGACATCTACCAAATGTTTGTCCCCACAGAGCCAAGCGGACCAGAACCAGAGGTCTCTGCGGAGAGGTCAGAGGCCACTTCGTCGCCCAAGACAGCTCGGCCCTGTAGCTGGCACGTCGAACAGGTGCCCACTGTACAGATTGACCCTCCACCCAATGGGAGCCGAGTCCTGCGGCGGGCAAGCAGCGCAGGGGAGAAAGCCACGGAGCCTCAACAGAGTCCTGATGATGAGCAGCCTGGTCACAGCAACTTGGAAGTGATCCACACTGAATCATCCAGCAATGACATATCCGGGTCATCCTCAGCTGAGCAGCTGACGATAGACGATATTGAAAATGTGTATGACAACATCAGCTATGAGGACCTAAAGAGCATGGGCCTTGTTAGACGAGACCCTGAGGAAAGCCAGTCACGGAAAGAAATGTCTACAGATACACAGGGTTCCCAGATCCAGGGATCTGTGTTGCTACCAAACACTCCGGAGGTTCCAGGGGTCAGAGAGCCAATGATTGAACCAGAGAGTTCCTCGGATAGTAACAGGTCCTCCACTCAGGAGGGGAGGCCATTTGGAACATGTGAGCTCAAGATAGTAGAGGAGAACATCTATGACACCATCTGTTTCAGGGAGCCCCCATCAGCAGAGCTTAAAGGAATGAATGAAGGCAACAAACTAAAACAAGAGAGGTCAGACAGTTTGCTGACCTCTGAACAAGATCTGACTGAAAGCCTTAGAGGGTTTGTATCTGAGGAGAGCCTCCACTTTGGAGAGGATGAAGGACCAGACACCTCCCACCCTGTCCCATGTTTCTCTGAGCCAGATTATTCCTCCTCATCTGCATCTGAGACTTTCTCTCAGCGCTCACAAAAAGGGGATAAGATGTCAGAGCAGGTCGATGAGATCTGGAACGACCTGGAAAACTACATCAAGAGCAATGAGAAGAAAGCTGATAGACTCCCGGCAGCATTCCCTGTTAGTGCCAGTGAGTCACCTAAGAAGTCTTCCTCGGTCAAAAACAGCCCTACAAAGATCCCCCTTGTAATTAGTCCTCAAGCAGCCAGCCCTCCAACCAAGAGTCCCCCAACGCATCAGGCTAAATGCCCACCTGTCACCTCCACACCGTCATTCACCATCCCAGTCATCCACCTCCCTGACCTTCAAAGTGAAGGCGCCACTACAGAAGAAAACCATAGTCCTGCTCCTACATCACGCCCCCTTCCTGTCACCCCAGAGCCCCTCCCAGGCACAGTGAAGAACATTCGTAAAAGACTGGCTCGCCTCAGCAGCGGCAGCTTCCGCCTAGAGGATGACGACTTGGTAGAGCTTCCTCAACGAAACACCCCTCAGAGAGATAATCCCCTCAAGGACCTTCATAGCTTGTTTCCAGGGGAGCTGGCAGGTTTAGATTCACCCCTGGCCTCCTCCTCTCTCCTGCTGGGTGAGTCTGTGGACTTCCCCCTGGACCTGATGGATAAATCAAAGAGCCGGGTGTTCCTGATGGCACGGCAGTACAGCCAGAAGATCAAGAAAGCCAACCAGCTGCTGCGCATGAGGAGCATGGACCCTGGAGACTCTTGTAGTCGGGCCAGGGCTGAGAAGAAGCAGAAAGACCTGGCAGCCATCTTAGAAGAGAAGAAACAAGGGGGTGCTGCCATAGGTAACACAAAACATTTAGCTTTCAGAACAAAGGTTTCTAACTCTAGTATTGTTGTTAGTTGCGACTAGGAATGCAGTGATCTGGCTAACCCTAACCCGACCCTCTTTCCCAATACCAATTCCAATACCGAAACGCAGAGCATCTGCCAATAATGAGTACCGATCTGATAGGAGTGCTCATTCTTTCTCCAAATTTAAAATCTGTATACCTCACTCCATGGAACTTATTGGGATCATTCTTTTGTAAGATAATATAAAGCTTTACATCAAGTCTTAACTATAAGTGGAGACACTCATACACCAACCTTTTTCCTGGACCTAACCTGGGTGCAGACAAACCATGTTTTATAATTACATTAAAAAATAAACTTTAATTAATGTCTCTTCTGGCCAATAACCAAACTGCTTAATAGGGTCCGTTTATGTCTTATCTAGCAGATCAGAGTAGTACATCCATAGACATGGCTATATTTGCTGTCACATTTTTAAAACTAAACTGGAGTTTTTATAATATATAATTAATATCTTTTTAATATGTAATGTGTAAGGGGTCGGTTGTAGTGTTGGTCAAAAAAAATTCTGATATTGCAGGTTTAAAAATAATACACAAACACAAACATACCCTAAACATACCTTTCTTTACTACTGTCCCCTGTCCAGGTGCAAGGATAGCCGAGTACTCCCAGCTCTATGACCAGGTAATGTTTAAGGATCCTCCTGGTCCAGCTGGTCAGACCTCCGTTACCCCACATCACACCCATCCAGGTCTGCCGTCTTCGCCGTCCATGCCTGAGACCTCCCTGGAGGAGTACTGGCTCCACTCCACTTACAGCAATGGGGAGCTGGCCAGCTTCGTCTCCTCATCCAGCGAGGTTGATGATGCTCGAGCGTCTTCTACCCCGCAACGCAGACTTACCTCCTCCTACTCCATCCCTTCTCTCCAGACCTTCCCTCCCTCTCCGACCAGCCCACCATCCCAGAGATGGAGCTCGTGTATGTCGGCACCAAGCGAAACAGAGGAGCACGTGTACAGTTCCATTAAGAGACATCCTTCCTTTAACGCTCCGTCTTTGCCCTCCTCAAAGTCTTCCCCATCCAGTCACTGTCAGTCGGTCAGCTCTCTGGGCAGCCAACAGCAGGAGAAGAACCCGCCTGGACTCAAATGTAACGGACCCAGTGTGGATCGATCCACAGACAGAATCCATGGCCCCAGTCTGGGTCGTGATGGTCGGCAGAGTAGCCTCCCAGAGCGCACTACCCAGGGACAGTCAGACCTCACGTTACATGACGGTCAACAGGTGGTGGTCCTGAACCGGGCTTCTGCACTGAGCATACTGAACGCCACCCAGAACTACCTGGCTAATTTTAAGGACAATGGGGAAGATGATGATGACTATGTAGAGATCCGCTCAGAGGACGAGAGCGAGCAGGAGCAGGACAGGTTGGCACAGCGTAACGGCAGCTCGGCAGTCCTTTCCAATCAGAACCGGGGCCTTGTCCACTCCCAGAGTCTGCCTTGCACACCGGTGCGCTCCTGCGACCCGCTGAGGTCTCTGGACCGTGAGCAGCTGGAGAAGTACCTGTGGAGCGAGCCGCAACAGAGCCAACCCAAAATCGTCCAGTCTCTGAGGGAGAAGTTTCAGTGTCTAAGCTCCAGTAGCTTTGCCTGAGTCTATATGACAACTAAAAGCCAAATATATACAAACATACAGCATATAGCAACAAAGGGGACACTGCTGCTTTGCCTTGAATGCCCTACACCATTCAGCATCATAGTCCACAAACAAAAACAGATATTACACAAAGATAACACATCTCTCAACATAGATAAGAAGCAATGTCTTTGCCAACGTATTTGTAACAACTAATGTAACCACCTAAACTCTCTGTTACAGGGCTTCAATGTAAAAGACATGATTACTAATGATGAGGTTACTAATAATAGTCACAAAGCCACATCAAAGCCTGCATGTGAGCTGTCTTAGCACTTCAACAAACAAACTTCAAACAGTCTTCTCGTGTATGTTTCAAAGAGATCCGGCTGGGAAAAGTTAGCAATAAAGGCGTGACTGAGTGCGTTTTAATATTCAAAGGAACTCCTTTATTGCTTCTGAGTCTCAGAGATAATTGGAGTCGTAGGAATTGATTCTGCTGGAGGATTTGTGTCAATAAACTATTGTGGAGATCCAGTAGATCAGGATATCTGTTACCGATTATAAGAAATGGAATCTCATCTGTGCCCAACATCTCAAACCGAAGTACAAGCATCCAAACTCCGGTGATCTTTGGTGGATCTTCATGAGTCAACATGTCAGCAGTTCTTCTTCAAGCTCTTTTCTTTTAATTTGCTGTTAAGGTTATTTATACTGCATTTTCAGCACTAGTTAATCTTAACCTGTATAGGAGCGGTTAACCACAGTGGTGACTAGTGTTTTTAACTGTGCTTACACTAGCAAACACTTCTGAACAAGCAGCAGTTCAAAATTTGCAACCTTCAGATTTGCTACTCAGGAGATAGATTGGCACTTCTAACAGCTTTTTAGCAATAACTGTAACAAAAAGGATGCAACTGTTGGCTATTACAAGATCCAATAGGTTAAGTATAACTAGACTCAGACATGTAAGTCTATTTGAAGTTATTGTATTTCACTCTACCTACCACCTTTGTCATCAATAGGGTATCACGCTTTAAAATCAAGAGAAGATGCTGATATTTTAGATAACCTATAAGAAAGCATAGGGCTTCATATTTATTTTGAATCTGTGAGTAAATCAGAGATGTTTTTAATGTGTTATGGTCTGGGGACATCCATCATGTAGAGTGAAATGTGCAATTCAACAAGTAGCTGATGTGTTGTTTTTTCCTTTTTTTAATCATACTAATTTTAACCTGTGTTTTTAAGAGGGACCACGAAGGAGAGCATTAAGGAGAGATAGTTAAAAGACTACAGTACTGTATTTGGTGTATACTGTTTTTCAAACGGATAGTCATCTCTTTGTTTACTTTGTTTACGTTATGGGACACTGTCACACTACTGATGCTGCATCCAACAGTCAGAGAAAAGAAGGTCACAGTCAGATATTTGTCAATCACTTCAATAAGGTTCATGCAACACAATTGTTTTTTTCTCCCGTTCAAGCATACCCAGTATTTACCACACACCTGTTGAAACTGTCTTTACAAAAATCACTAAATCTGTCCTATTTATTTGAAAGCATCCCTGTTATTTTGACCCTCATCATCATTCAAGCCACAGACAAGTTGTAAAATAAAGTAAAATGTATTTATTAAGAGACGGTTTCATTCAGATTCAGGGGCGCAGCCAAAATTTGAATCAGTTACTGTGAATATTTTTTAGAAGTGGGGTTTCTCTCGCGCACTGTTTAATACACGTTACAGATCACAATGACACGTGAAAAGTTGATAAGCACAATATCACGGCCTACTGTTCATATCAGGAAATGTCCATCAAAAGCAAGTTAGGAATATGAAGTATGTTGTTTTTTGTTGGGTTATTTTTTCCTCTGTCCTGTTTTTGTTTAGTTTTGTCCTCTGTTTCACTGGTGGGGATTGTCAGTCTTCATTGACTCTGTTTTGCACTTTTCTGTCTTTTTTTTTTACATTTTATTTGTAAACAAAAGATGTACATTTTAGGAACGTTATTCTTGTATGCCATAGGTATGCTTTATAATGCTTTAATGTTTAAGTTAAGTGTACTGTATTTTTTTAACTGCCTAGTTGTCATTGCTCAACAAAACAATGTATTGGAGGTAATAAATTGAGATTAAAATCATCTCTCGTTTTTATGGTTATCATTGAATAAATATGTCACCACAATGAATCAGCAGAACAGCAGAGGCTCATGTTCATAAGTATGAAGTATTAATTACTTATCCTTTCAAGGAGAATTGAATACAAGAATAACCTGAAAATATGACAAAATGTGAGATGATAATCATCATTTTGTAATTTTCATTTGTAAAAGAATATACTCAGTGGGCGAGAAAACTTTCCCTACTTGTTTTATAGCATGCAGATATCTTTGACATCCCAATTATGTGATATAAACAGTTAATATTCTGATGCAGAATTGAATATGGATAGCATCACACTCCCTTGAGGTTTCAACATAATGCTTATATAATGCTTACATAAAGCCCGATCAATAATAGATTTTTAAGGCTAAAACCAATGAAAATAGAGAATTTAAATACTCTGAAACAATAAATTAAACAGTATTATTTTTCTTTTAAATTTAAAACACAATAATTTTGATAATAATCCATTAAATTTGTTTTGTGACCAAGAGATTTACTGAGCAGAACTATTTATGGATGAAAAATCATTGCTCTCTGGTGGGCAAACAATTTCATGGTAACACAATTTAAAAATTACCGTAAACATATGTTTTGACATTTTGATGTCATGTTATGTCATGTCATGATGAAATGTTAGCCAATATATCAGGAGATTAATAAAACACACCTCAGTACTCATTCAATTGCTCCAAAAAGAAAGCTAAGAATAATAGGCTACCTCTAAATACCAGAAGGAGAAAAATTAAAAAAGAGAGCGAAAAATTAAAAAAATTGCAAGAAAGGAAAAGAGACAAAGATCTATTGGTATCCACATACTGAAAAAAGAATAGAACTGTGAAACAAGAATTTTGCCACCATACATTTTAGTATCGTCAAACCAGAATAAACAGCAGAGGGCGTACTGGAGGTCTGGCAGCTCTCCACGAACTAAAAACCATCGCAGGAAGAAAAGGGAGGGGGAGCATCCTGGGAAATGTAGTTTATCAGATAAAACGTAAGAAAACGTTATTTTCTAATTTGATAAGGGAACTGGTTGACGCGATTCTTCATTACAAATTTAAACTTGAGATCTTTTACATACTTTAAAGTCCTCATACTGTAAAATCCGGTTGTTTTGTTTGATAAACGTTCTTCTCGAACCTTCTGCTTAATACCGGTTTACCCATAGTGCACTGCGCCGTTTCCTTTCTTCTTGGTTGTTTGGTGGTCCAAAATGTCGCTATTAGATGGTCCGTTAAATGTGCTCGGCCAGAGAACAACTGGCGAATCTGTTCGTACTCAAAATGGTGAGTTGTGGTGTTGCTTTACTTGGTGTTTCGTGTACGCTTCAGGTATTTTCTCTGCGTCACGAGTGGTCGACAGGAGAACAGATTCAATATACTGCACACGTGTGGCTAATGCTAACGCTAGCTAACTTTTATGTTAACTTTAAGCCTCTGCTGCGTCTCTGGTGAAATTCTGCAAAGCAAAGCCAAGACTGCAGTTTTTACACAATGGGCACTTTATGTCGACGAGATTAATTATGAAGGCGTAATCCCATTTCAGTACCTTCCACTCTCATCACCGTGAATGGATGGCTATGCTAATGGGATAGAAAAACACTGTCATGGTCTGAGGGTGTGTCTAACTTACTGTGTACCTCACTAAATAAAATGACAGAATATGTTAATAACAGAGGTATTGTTATAAGTTAAATAAGACATATTAAATTATGTACGAGCTGTCTTTTTTTTTAATTGTTGTTTAGTACTTGTTAGCTAGTAGCAGCTTCCCTATTGTCTTTGCAGTCATGGCCGCAGCATCCATCGCCAACATCGTCAAGAGCTCCCTCGGACCCGTTGGCCTTGACAAGATGTTGGTGGACGACATTGGGGTCTGTGTAACATTTATCACTATATATACCATCATCAGTCAGTTTGTGCGATAACAAAATTTGTGGTCTTGAGTTGCTAATTTGTCCGATGGCTCTGTTGACAGGACGTGACCATCACCAACGATGGCGCAACCATCCTGAAGCTGCTGGAAGTGGAGCACCCAGCTGCCAAGGTCTTGTGTGAACTGGCTGACCTGCAGGACAAGGAGGTTGGAGATGGGACCACGTCTGTGGTGAGTAGGGTCAACACCTGCTCCAATATGATGTCAGAGCTAAGGAGCAGAGTGATAGTCTCTCCCCATGCTCTCACAGGAAGAATGAACTGTACTGGTGTTTTCTAACTGTATACGTGATACTGATATTTTAAAAAGTGAACTGTAGTGTCCTGTTTTAGTATCATGCATCTGCCCTTCATTACGGATGTGTGGCTATGCTAACAGGAGAGAGAAACTGTCCTTCAGTGTCTGAAGGGGTTGAGCAGCCTCACTTCTGCCACCCCTAATGAAACGATGGTACAATATGAAACTCATAACTTGAATTCTCATTTGGATTATGAAGCCTGTCTTGGTTTTTACTTATAATGTATATCATGTGGTGTTCTTTTAGGTAATTCTTGCTGCAGAATTTCTAAAAAGTGCAGATGAGCTGGTGAAGCAGAAGATTCACCCCACATCAGTCATCAGTGGATATCGTCTGGCTTGCAAGTAAGATGCTAACATTGAGAACTCTTTACTCTGTTCCGAAGTCTTATATAAATATACACAGGTTGTCTCAGGGTGTTTCACACCTTTTCAGATTTTATGACATGCAAACTTGCTTTTTCATCTTCCAGGGAGGCAGTTCGCTACATTAATGAGAATCTCACTATCGGGACAGATGACCTGGGCAGAGAGTGTTTAATCAATGCAGCCAAGACCTCCATGTCCTCCAAAATTATTGGAGGGTATCCTTTTTGCTGTATGGTGCATTCAATGTTTTGTTTCAATCACTGGCTGTAGTTTGCAGGCAGTGAGCCCAATTTGTAATTGTTGACATTTTATGGCTGTGAGTAAAAAGCCCTTATCTTCCTTAACCCCGAGCCCTCAGTGATGCAGACTTCTTTGCGAACATGGTGGTGGATGCTGCCTTAGCTGTGAAGTTTGTGGACAGCAAGGGGGTGGCCAAATATCCCATCAACTCCGTCAATGTGCTGAAAGCCCATGGCCGCAGCCAGAAAGAGAGCTTCTTGGTTAATGGATATGCATTGAACTGCACAGTTGGCTCACAAGGCATGTTGGTTACAAAGCCTGATGTTCCCCAATTTGAAATGTAACTCACATTTATTTAGCCACATTGTGTAATGCCTCGTGCATGGCCATTTCCAGCAGAGTGTGGTGCTGTAACAGTCTATTGTCTGGTATTCTCAAAACGACCATTGGACAGCTTCGGCTCATTCAGAACGCTTCTGCCAGAGTTCTAATGAGAACCAAGTGAACTGCGCAATCTTAAATCTTTACATAGGATTACAGTTATTCATAGAATATATTTTTGAAAGTGCTGCTTCTAGCTAATACATCACTCAATGATCTTGGTTCAAAATACATTTCTGATATCTTTGAATAATATAAAGCCAGTAGGACCCTTAAATCTTTAGGAAGCAGTCAACTGACCAAACCGTCCCGTGCAGTGGACATGAGGCTTAAACTAACACCTCTGCTGGTCTCCTGTCTGCCTTTTCATTGATTGGTTTCTCTACTGAACTTTTATCTGTATTTGGGGAAATTTACATCTTAATACTAAACTGTAACTATTTCTGGTATATTTGTTTTGTAGTATTTAATTTTATGTATTCTGATTTATCTTGTTTTTTTAGAATGCCATTTTCTATTTTAAACTTATTTTGGTTTTTATTGCTCATTGTTTTGAATATGATTCTAATGCTTTTCTTTGCCTATCTATGTAAAGCACTTTGAATTTCCAAACTCCCATTTAAATTTGCTGTTATGTCTCACCTGATAGCATAAGCAGTGATACGCGTGGGAGACAGCATACTGGCTTTGAAAAGCATGTAGATGCAGTAGTTTGCAAACTGCGTCACCACTTTTCTAGCCAGACAATGGAATAATAACCTGAAGTAAAATTCACATGTGTTTGAATATCTTTATTTTGACGTCGTACTGTCTTATTCTTTAGATATTTATCCCTTGAACATGTTTTGTGTTTTTATTTCCAAAGGCATGGTAAAGCGTGTCGTTAATGCCAAGATTGCTTGCCTGGACTTCAGCCTGCAGAAGACCAAGATGAAGATGGGAGTCCAAGTCATTATCAACGACCCAGAGAAGCTTGACCAGATCAGACAAAGGTAGATCCTCTTTTTCATTTTTCACTGTCGCGAACACATTAAGAATTATCCCATTTAAATTTGCTGTGATTCTGAATTGGTAGTTTACACAGTGATACGCGTGGGAGAAAATATAAGCAGCCCGAGTCAAGGCAGCAGCTCCTTTCTGAGCTGTTGTACCACTACTGTGGGCTGGACAATGTAGTATTGTAAAATATTTTGAATTGTATAAATTTTATTGCTAAACTGAATCAATATTGGGTTTTGTTGCTCCAGAGAATCTGATATCACCAAGGAGAGGATCCAAAAGATTTTGGCATCAGGCGCCAATGTTATCCTGACCACCGGTGGCATTGATGACATGTGTCTTAAGTACTTCGTGGATGTAGGAGCCATGGCAGTGAGAAGGGTTCTCAAGAAAGACCTCAAACACATCGCCAAAGCAACAGGAGGTAGGGTAGAAGCATGCTGATTTGTTTTTGCATTACTAACTACATGTTATGTCTTGGTCAAGCTCTTATTTGCAGTGGTTTAAACTAATAAATATCACTGTGATGTTGGTTGTTTGTCCATTCTCAGCCACCATGTGCCCTTCTCTGACCAATCTGGAGGGAGAGGAGACGTTTGAGGCCACTATGCTTGGCCAGGCTGAGGAGGTTGTGCAGGACCGCATCTGTGATGACGAGCTCATCCTTGTCAAGAAGTAAGAACTGCTACTATATATATATATATATATAGCAATGTGATATTCTTTATACTAATTTTGTGAACTATAAGGTACTTCTTACACAGCGCTCCATATTCATATTATTGTACAGTTTGCTTACTTTTGAATCTGATTCTGATACAGAATATCTCAGTTCATGCAAATTGTATCTCATTTATAGTTCCGGCAGGAGTTATGATAAACTGAGAAATTTGAATTGTTTGATCTGTAGAGGGCAGATGTACCTCTTGTTTGTCTGCATTTAAATGTTCTACAGTCTGACTGTACTGGTTCTGTTTTCTGCTAACTTTCAATCCCCTCAGTACCAAAGCACGCACATCAGCTTCCATCATTTTGCGCGGAGCCAACGACTTCATGTGTGACGAGATGGAGCGCTCGCTGCACGATGCCCTCTGTGTGGTCAAGAGGGTGCTGGAGTCAAAGTCTGTAGTTCCAGGAGGAGGTGCTGTGGAGGCAGCTCTGTCAATCTATCTTGAGAATTATGCTACCAGCATGGTGAGCCAATATCCTATGAAAAATGTCTTTGTGAAGCATTCTGACGTTGGGTACCTTTATTTATTTTTTTGACAGATGTCTTTGCCATGAGCAAGCTGTTGGTTGTAACCCAATTTCCCCAATGCTGAAATGTTACTAATCACTGTTTCTTCAGGGTTCCCGAGAGCAGCTGGCTATTGCCGAGTTTGCTCGGTCTCTCCTCGTCATCCCCAAGACGCTGGCTGTGAACGCAGCACAGGACTCCACTGATCTGGTGGCCAAACTTCGGGCCTTCCACAATGAGGCTCAGGTTAATCCCGAACGCAAGAATCTCAAGTGGTGAGTCTTTCCTTACTGTACAAGTCATGAAGTATGTTTACAAATTGCCCTTTAGGTTTTCCCATTTAGTGAAATTTATAGATTCAGTTGTCTGTCTGGAATTGTTACGGTGGAATTAACGCTCACCTTTTTAGTCTCTGTCTATCATAGTAAACTGAATTGTTGGGTTATGAACTATTATTTGGACAAAACAAGTAATTTGAAGACGTCACCTTGGGTTAAGTGTGGAGTCTTTTGCAGAATTTAAGACCAGACAACCAAACAAATTAAAAAATCTTTGCTGCAGATGCAGGATTTTAGAGGAAAAGTCGTTTAATTTTCTAACGCTCAATTTTTACTTTGTCTTTAAACTTATGTTAATACTTTTTTTTTGTCTTGCAGGATTGGTCTGGACCTGGTGAATGGAAAGCCTAGAGACAACCGTCAGGCTGGCGTGTACGAGCCCACCATGGTTAAAACAAAGAGCCTCAAGTTTGCCACCGAGGCTGCCATCACCATCCTTCGTATCGACGACCTCATCAAACTGTTTCCAGAGCCGAAGGAGGGCGGGCAGTCGTACCAGGATGCTGTACAATCGGGATCTCTGGAAGGTTAAAAGGCTGTGAGTGATCAGATAGGTTCATCTGTATTTATACACAAGGAGCGCTTCATGGCTGTTGCTCTAATGTAGGCTGTGTACTTTGCCTGTTTACTGTTCTCCCACTCCCTCGAGGCTCTTGCTTCCAGAGGAACTGTAAGTGATTTGTTCTTTCTGACACTTAATAAAGCTCCAATGGTTGTAAATGACCGTTGATTTGTTCATTCAGATTGGCTAGCTGTGGTTATTGTTCAGGTTTTGATGAATGAGTTTCAAAGATATCTGACTCTATGGCTTATTGTTTAATATGTAGAACAGCTAGATTACATGAAACATTTTCACACATGGCTATTGCAGGAAGGATGAGGTTAGTGAAGGCTAACATACTTCACTTCTTGTCTGCACAATTAATTGGAGAAAGTGGAATGTTGAGTATTTGTTTAAAAAAACCTAAATCAACAATGAAATAGCTGACACCACACCCTAAAAATGATGCTCTAATGAGAAGGTACCATGTCTTCCAAAACCTGGCCATTGCAGTTTTAGTGTTGCACTACCGGTAATTTAAAAATGGAAAACAGCCACTGCGATACGGTACCTATTTAAGCTCTGAGCATACATTAGATTTACATTGACATTAAGTCACATGCTTCACAGCTATAACATGAAGGGTGAATTTAAGTGAACTTCAGTGAGAATGGCAGATGCTATTGTTGAATAAGATCCAACAATCACAACACTTTCATCACTTTTGCCTCAAGTACAGTAATTGGAAGAACCCAGGTAAACCATCTGATCTCCGACAGTGTAAACCGCAAGTTTCAGTGTCCCCTTATCCATTAAAAAGATGAGATCAAGTGCAATCCGCAATGCAGCAGCAGGTTTCCATCTCAAACCCTCTCCACGCACATGGCGATGCCCATCCCTCCTCCGATGCAGAGGGATGCCACGCCCTTGTTGCCTCCAGTCCTCTGAAGCGCGTGCAGCAAGGTCACCAGCACTCTGCAGCCGGACATACCAATGGGATGGCCCAGAGAAATGGCACCACCGCTCACATTCACCTGTGCAGAGGACATGAAGGATAACAGTGTCACTGGGGTTTTTGTGGGGGGGGGGGGGTTTG
>JAVQJF010053244.1:0-13805 GCA_036023855.1 Gadopsis marmoratus | reverse complement strand
ACACACACACAGATTGATTGAAGGAGGATGGACCCCTCCCCGAGCTCGGCCAGGTGAAGCCTTATAGCTGTTAGGTTTCCTTTGGTGTAGGGGTGTAAAGGGTGGTTTTATCCTGGGCTTGCTCGCGTTTCACTTTCTGTCAGAACCAGCATTAACTTTTAAGCTACAGAAGCTCTTCTGTTGGATCGGACCACACGGGCCAGCCTTCGCTCCCCACGCGCATCAATGAGCCATGGCAGCCCGTGACCCTGTTGCCAGACTTTTCCTTCCTTGGACCACTTTGGTAGGTACTGACCCCTGCAGACCGGGAACACCCCACAAGAGCTGCAGTGTTGGAGATGCTCTGACCCAGTCATCACAGTTTGGCCCTCATCAAAATCACTCCCATCCTTACGCTTGCCCATTTTTCCTGCTTCAAAACATCAACTTTGAGGACAAACTGTTCCACTTGCTGCATAATATACCCCCCCTCCACTGACAGGTGCCATGGTAACCAGATAATCAATGTTCTTCACTTCACCTGTCAGTGGTCAGAACGTTAAGGCTGATTACGTACATATACAATACATGTTTCATACCAAAATTCCACCAAGAAACCCTTTCTCAGCAAACCAGTCACAAGTGATATAAAAATGTCTGCTCATAATGAACCTTTATTAGATTCAGTTTCCTACAAGCAAAAACAGTAAGTGGAATGTGATCAGTGTGATCACCAATTAATATAAATACAGATGTACTGTAGTTGTAAATGTATGTAAGGGGACACAAGTATCACTTTCAAAGTACAGCAGTCAATTTTACTTAAACAAAGATAGATAAGTAGTAGTATCAAAGTAGAAATTATCATACTGAAATTTATAAACATTAAAACTCAATGAATTGCTAAGTAACAAATGAATCATATTGAGTAATGTGGGCCAAACTAGCTCAAAGTGTATTTTTCACTGAAAAGATTTATTATAGACAAACTTTTTTCCAGGAATGATTAATCCAGCATAGTATTTCCATCTTCAACATTCCAACAACTGTAAGCATTTGGGAATAACTGAGGAAAAACTTTACAATTCCATGGTATTATGGAATGTAGGAATAAAGTGGCTACGTGTCATACAACTTCCCTTGAATGAGATATGTCATACACTTGAGAAAACATGCATTATGAATTTTGAAGACATAGAAAGGTTAGAACCGAAGACCTCTGATTTACCGTACTGTGTTTGCCACTCACTTTGTGCTCAAAAATGTCAAGGACTACATTTACAAAGATGTGGAATTTTAAGACACTCTGAGCAGCATAAAAGTGCACCATCTTCAAAAGTGGAAAACACCTAAAGAAAAAAAAACAAACCATCTGCCAACACTGCATCACCCTCCTCTCCATCTGTCCATCAGCCAGGGCGCCTGTAGCAGGCCTCCTGGTAGGACATGGCACTGACAACACTGAACATGTCTCTCTTGACAAAAGACAGAAAGTTCTTCAGAGGGCAGAGGGGCTTGCTGGCGTGACGGTCGTGGGAGCGACAGAAGGTGGTGTGAAATGTCACATCCTCGCCGTTGTACAGTAACCTGATGAACAGCTCCCCGTCTTTCGCCTTCGCCTTCTCACCTGCGCCTGCTCTCTTCTTCGGCCGCCCTGGAGGACTCTTCCACAGTTCAAAGACTACTCTTGCTGCGAAACGTGGAAAGCGGGCCTCCTCCAGTCCCAGGGCGCTCAGCAACGGGGCCATGGTAACATCATGGGCTGAAGAGAGGGTGAAGATCTCCTCGCCCCCTGCGCGAGGCTGTCGGCTAGCCTCACTGTCCTTGGCAACACGCTCCATCTTGGCGGCGGTTCGGTTGAGGTAGGGGTACATGGCCAGGATGGCGTATTTATGGTACAGCCCCACTCTTCTCCGATCTACCTCATCATCTAGCTGCTGACGACGAATCACAGCAAACTGTGCCATTGTCAGACACCCACTGGTCCCATCTCCCATGGGAACACATGGGAAAGAAATGCCATGGCACAGATGGCACAGCAGGGAGTCTATAGGGTTTGCAGCTCGGAGCTGGCGGGTGAGCAGACCCAAAGTCCGTGCCATGTCGGCATAAGTCCTCTCGAGTTCGGCATCACTCACTCTGAGCCGATACTGCCTCCTCTGCTCTTCCTCTAGGTATCTGTTCCTAGCGGGGCAGTCGCATGCCGAGCCGCAGAACAAAGTGCTCCACTGGTGCCGCACAGTCAGTTTAGTCCAATCAAAGTCTGGGAGGAAGCCATAGAGGAAGGCCAGGCCACTCTGGAGAGTGCGACTCTTACCTGTGGTCTCAACCCACACCTGGCGGGGCGACCAGTTGGAGGGTAGGAGATTGTGGCGCTTGTAGGCTTGGTGGAGGTGCTGCCCATTGTGCAGGTGCTGCACGACACCTGGGAAAGAATGGAAACAAGATGGTTTGATTGATATTTATACTTGATTAACTTCAGTCGTTAGTTACAAAAATGTATTTGTAGAACCGACTCTAAAGCAACGTTTGAAGCCGATTGTTCTAATATTGGTCTACGAAGGTTCAGCTTTGAGATGAGAAGAAAACCATCTGGGTCTTGATGGCGATCTTCCCTGCCTACCTGTCTGCGTAAGTTCTCCCATCTCACAGGCGCTGTGGTTGGGCAGACGGGGAACTGAGCTCAGTGGTGACTCCCAATTGCCACGCCCTCCCAGGCCCATGTGACTGATGAAGGCGTTCAGCAAGGGGTGGGAAGGCTTCCTGATGGAAGAAGGTAAAGTGTAGAGTGCATATTATTTTCAGGTAACCGCACAGCCTCATCAGCAATCTAAATTCATAGGAAGAGAGAAAGGATGTTCATTTCTGCTGTTATGGCATTTTGTTGGAAAAATACACTTTATTCCAAAGCTGACAATAATGAGCCGGTGCCAACACAAAGTTTTTACTTAAACAACAGTTTTATTTTGACCACAGGCAAGCAGCCATGATATAAGCAGAATAAATCAACTTCAACCCATACTGTGAAATAATGCACCACGCATAGAAAAATTGTTATGTTTTTAACTTTTTCTAATATTATAAAAAGGCACATATCACATATAGTTACAGTTTCATTGTCCCCGTGTGTCTATAAAAAATAGCATGTTTTGTGTTTGTATAATCTGTATTTCGACAAATGACCCACAATCCTCTTCTTGTGCTGAGAAATAGGCCTTTCTCACAGAAGACATATTCATATATCAAAAGCTGAACTGAAGCTGACTGCTTCGGTTTTTTAACGTCCCGATATTGTGCATGCTGGCTCACTGTGACACAAGTTGATCTATTAGTCGATCGACAGAAAATTAACTGAGATGAACAAAAACTTTTAAGGAACAATGACAAACTTACTGTCTCCTGCTTCTCAAATGTTGCCTTTGTCTTAGTTGTAAACGTAATATTTCTGAGATATGGACCATTGGTGAGACAAAACCATTTTTAAGAAATCACCATTGAAATTGAAAATAATTGTTAGATGCAGCCCTATAACAACTACAGTTATCAAACAACGGTAATAAACATCAAATTAAAATTGCCATGGTCATGCTTCCTCAAAACCACGTAACACTGGTAGAACTGAATGAAACGTAAGTCAAAACAAGCAATTTGAGGTCCAAATCCTAAAGATATTCAATATATGGTGATATTAAACAGAGAAACATAGGAAATCATCACATTTGAGAAGCTGGAACCAGAGAATGTTATTACATTTTGTCTGAGATATTATTCAAGTATTGAAATTCTTGTGTGCTAAGTTTTTGTCATCTACTAAACGATTACTCAACTTACATTTCCAAAAAATCTTATTATTATTATTAGGTCAAATCATAAAACATCTTAGTTAATAGTGTGACAATAGCAATGACATGATTTTACTGTCAGTATACAGAAAAGCTATTAATTTATATGCTCTACCACCAGGTGTCTCTCTAACACAAGACTGATGGACTACAGCACTGTTCAATATGTGTGGGAGGAATATGGGAGATGGAGATGTAAAAAGATGAAAGAATTTGTTGCCTTGGGACCCACTCGCACATATACACATATGCATGCGCACACACGCACACAAACGCACACACACACACGGATGAGGGCAGCAAGAGGAGCAGTCGGTGATCTAATAGATTGGAGATGACAGAAAGATTACAGTTTAATATAACAAATCTGTGGGGGCTGCAGCTCAACTCACGCAGATTAAAAAAGGAGCACGCACACACACGCACTTGTTTCCATAGTGATCACGAACTGGTTCAGTAACACGGAACAAAGAAAATGACCTTCTGTCATTCCTCTCAAATCACACTCTTGATTGTTGTGACTGATCGAGAACAGTAAACTTAATCTGGCATCTACAGCCACCAGCTACGTTATAAAAAGGACAGTCACACAGGACAATATCCCTTTATTGTCAACATAAAAGCTTCAAAGCACAACTCTCATTTCAAACGAAAGCACTAGCCTACATTTTCTATTTTCAAAAGGGAATTGTTTGGTTTTGTTGTCACGATGCATCAGTAGTTGTGTCACCCTCTATCCACTTGCCTCTCCCTGCATTATCCAACTTTAATATTCACTTACACAGTAATATATGCAGCACGTGAAGCGAGTGAGATATTGTGCCCACCAGTGCTCCACTCTGCTGTCATCAGCAGATCAGTTTGCTGAGGGGAGTTTGGGCTGATCTAGATTTAATTGGCTACACTGGGAGACTGGATGTCAGCAGATCATGGGGACACTAATGTGGACAAAGAGTCAGCCAGGCTCTCTATTAGGCTGATTGTTGCTAACCAAAGATTACAGAGCCCAATTACATTAAGCGGGGATTATCATCACTGGATAGGATGGGGGGGGGGAAGAGATTAGAGAAGGGGGAGGAAGGGATAGAAAGATGAGGATAAAAAGAGGTAGGATAAATGAGGGGGAGGAATAAACAGAAAATTAAACGAGATGGTCTAAACCTCGGGGAGAGTGCAACACTGAAGTGACAGTAAATGGAAAGATTGGTGCAGAAAGACAGAAACCTCCACAAAGAGACTGTACTGGTGGATGACGAAGAGGAAAGAAGAGAGACGATGTTCCGCGCCGAAGAGAGCTCAGTTAACCGCAGACGGAGACAGTGGGTCGACAAGCTGGTGCCAACACACACACACACACACACACGCACGCACGCACGCACGCACACACACACACACACACACGACTGAGCTCTCTGTAAGGATCCAGCCCTGAGCATACGCTACTTCAGATCCCTGTAATTACACCCTAGTCTAAATAAAAACAGACCTACCTACATTATGGAGGACACAGAAATATGAAATAGGGTTTTAATATTAACTCTCCCTTTAAACCAGGCACATTCAAAAACACAAATAATCCAAACACACTCTTCAGCTGATCTCATTCAGCCTCAGTGTGGCAGCTCAGAAATATCAACCTTTCGGCTTTGTGAGCTTTCACTCTCTGCATCTATAGATTTTTCTGATCGTTTCTGTGTACCTCCATCCCCCTTAAAACTCAACTGTCTAAAGGAGAAGTGCTACTATTAAAATGTCCACTTCAGCTTTTGCTTCACTGAAGAGACTAAAAATAGATATTTCCATCTGAACTACAAATATTGACCTCACGGTGGCGATAGATGAAAAATCGAGATCAACAAGGTCGGTGGGATTCGTGCTGTGGGTACCATGGATGTCGGTACAAACTTTCATGGCAATCCATCGCCGAAGCTGTTGAGATGTTGTTAATACCACGGTAATGGGGAGAGAGTTAGGTCTTAGACTGCAACACATTACATATGTCATTGTGTCTTTGTGCGTTAGTCTTGGCCGTAGATAAAACCGATTTCATAAAGGCAAACAAACGCTACCTACAAAACACCATCAGCCAAGTGTGTGACAAGCACAAAAACAGCCAGAGGACACAACTGTTGGCCACAGAGCAGCTGCTGAGCACAGGGAGGAGGTGCTTCCTCATTTGGTGCCGTTTTAGTAGATGGAGGCAAGAGCCACTTCAATTTTTATCCATTTCGGAATGTGACCCAACCTCCACCATAAGAGGCTTGTGTGCTGGATGGTCTACTTTCAGCTGGAGTTCAAAGATCAAGGGTATAAAAAAAACATACCGACTAATTAGATGTGCACAGCAGCTCAGCTGCATCCTATCAATCTGAAATGCAACTGTGTGTACACTGTGCCAGCTCTGAAGATTATTGCATGCCCGCTCTGTCCAGATGTGCAAAGCTGATGTGGTTGCAATGAAAGCTTTGTGCAAAATTAAGTCATTGGCTAAATCTGAACTCAGGTACACGGCCCAAAAAAAGGGTATTGGTCAAAGAGATTGTGGTCCAATATGGTCTAAATAAACCATCCAATGTGTGCACAAATCCAAACCATCTGATGAAACTCAAGTCAAAAATTGCACAGTTTGTAGTGTATCCACATGGAAGAGTTTGCATAAATTGAAATTAATGTAGAGACTGTGGGTGTGAAAGTGCTGATTTCAGACTTCTTGTGAAGCTGAAGTAGAGGCATGCTGGCTCTTAGCTTCCGATCAGTTACTCTCATTTAGACCTCTTGAAAGAGCAGCAGAGCCAGAAAAGATACAGATGAGAGAATTGAGCATAATGAATTAAAGAAACAATTAAATATAACAATATTAAAATTACAGTGTGTGTGTGTATAATTTCCACCCACATTTCTGTAGGAGGTTTCTGCAGCGGCAACAGTTCTGCTTTACTAGAGCTGCTCTGTGACCATGTTGCTCAGATCAAGTGAGAGAAGACGTCAACAACGCTGCCTCAACAGACCACACACACGTAAAATGTGTCTTTATATGGGTGTATCCATTTGCACCGAAGCACAGCAAAACAGATGCAGCAAATCAAATCCACCTGCTATTGCTGACACATGCAATGACACTGGGAAGCCAAGGGAATTGTCAAAGTGCATCTTCTATGGTATTATTGAGTTTAATGCCGACACAGATCCCGACATTTCAAACGTAAAACTAATTCATTTGGTTCTTGGACGCCTCACAAATAGCACAGACAAAAAGAGGCCAGAACTACTTTCTATTTAACACACTGAGCTCACTTTCTGACAGCTGCTATCAAGCCAGCAGTTTTTGTGGGAGGATATCAGATACTGCTGCAGTAATTGGTGTCTCTCTCTCTCTCACTTTCCGGCAGGTCTCGTTAGGCATGAGACAGTGGAGGCTGAGGCTCTGCTCGGGAAGCCAGCTTAAATCCCAGTGGCATGCTGTGCCCTTTACTCTGACCTGGATTAATTGAAACTGTGGGAATAAAGCCTTTATCTTCAGACTGGAAAGTGTAAGAATGCCCTTCATTAAGCTTTTAGTATTCTTTGTTCTTTGTTTCTTCATAGTATTACATAACAAGCATAATGGGGCAAAACACCATGTACACTTTGCAGTATTATGCAATTAAATGTAACAATATCGCAAG
This sequence comes from Gadopsis marmoratus, assembly GCA_036023855.1. Taxonomy (NCBI): domain Eukaryota; kingdom Metazoa; phylum Chordata; class Actinopteri; order Centrarchiformes; family Percichthyidae; genus Gadopsis; species Gadopsis marmoratus. Next base: position 6,319 of record JAVQJF010053244.1, on the reverse strand, counting down.
TGTGTTTGTTTTAACCTCCTCCATTCCTTGTCTTATATATCCACCCCGGAACCTTGGCTGATGACAACAGTGGTAAATTGCTGTGTTTAAACTGTTGTATATGGTCTGTTGTTTTATTCTCTTGCCCGTGCCTTTTGACTTATACACACACTGTCATGTACTTTGTAACAAATGTTATTTTTTTATTTGATTTTTAGAGTGCCATTTATCTGCATGCTGCAAACCCCAGGGACTACATTTTCAAATTAGCTTCATGGCTAACTTTGGCTAGATGTGTGAACTTGTTTCTGACATGATATCACACGAACATTTAACACATTTAACACACTATAAGCTCCACAACAGTAGTTTTTTTTATTGCAGGGTGATTGTACTGGATTGCATTATACTTCAAGTTATTCATGGAGCATTCATGAGCTTGTAGTGTTGCACTGCATTTTCTTGTTTTTCAGTAATTACAGGAAATGTCTTTATGCCACTTACATTAGGCGTTTAGTGAATGTATTTAATTTCCCTGTTTAACTTATTTGCAGTAGTTGTTACTGTTGTTTAATGTCTTTTCCCGTTTTGCATGCCTTTTCTCAAGATGCAGTGCGTAGAGCTCTCTCGGCCACTGTATCATCTTAACAAAGATTGCTCAATTCCAGATCAAACAAAAAAATTAAAAATTAAATAAAAAAAATCAGGCAAAAAAAAACCCATTCCTTTCGACATGTTCACCCTCTTCAGAAACAGCATAATTGCAGGGACGCAGAGATGGACACCACATCCTTCTACAGTAATGTACCAGAAACTACAAAGAATTTGACGTATTGCGACATAAAAATGCTACGTGTTATACTACCCCCGTGTGTGTACCTGCTGATGGACAGGGTGCAGTTGATGGCGGGCCGTTTAGTCTTGGGGATGTGATACAGTGGGTAGCGATCACCATGGCGAATCATCACCTGGACAGACAGCAGCTTGTAGTCAGCAGGACTGTGACCTGTCAGAGGAGACACTCATCAGCATCCACATGTTTCAAATATAACTAGTGTAAAGATCTGCTACTATCATAGTTTTATAACTCTCACTTTTGTTATAAATCATCCACGTATTAACATGGCAGTTAGATTATTAAGATTAATCTCAACGCTGAACAAATGTAGACTTTTGATAGAAAGACAGGAAATTATGAAATTACAACTTTTAAAGATTTAATGGATAAATATCTTACAAAGAAAGGTAAAAATCACTGTTCCCCGCATATTAAAAAACAATATATTTTAGCTGATACAATCTAAATATTAAAAAAATACTTTTATATCAACAATGGATCAAATGATGCCACTTTCCCTCAGCTCCATAATGTCTTTCAGCTCATTGTTTTGGTGTTACGGCACGCAACTTTACCGTTTTAATTATTAGCACTCTCGTCTGTGTCATTTTGAAATGCAGCAGGCAGCTATTTTCAGTGCTAGAGTTTTGATAAACCCGCTGTACACTACCTGCCCAGTACAACAAACATCAAACACATTGGTTCATTGTCTGTGTCTGCGTGTGCATGTGTGTGTGTGTGTGTGTGTGTGTGAGTATGTGTAACAGCAAATTAAGGAGATAGGAGAAACCAGGACTTTGAAAATGATCATGCCATAGGAGAAATAACATCACCTAAAAGATAAAAAAGACAAACAAAAACACTGGTTCATGATTGATTTTCTATAACTTATCATCTAAATCTAAAAGACATAACGGATTTGGAGTCAATGGAGACAAAATTCCATTAGCTGTGGCAGGTATAACTTGTCTCAGGCGGTGAAGGATATTTGTATGATCGACTGCTGACTTTTCAATGGTTCAATGGAGGGAAAAGAAAACCCACAAGGCTCCATGCTGCTGTGCAGCAGACAGAGAGCACTGCAGCATTATGGATGATGCAGTCTAGTGAAAATGACTATCGCACAATTAACACATCCCCGAGCCCTGACACAGTAAATCTGACATTATTAGTATATTAAGTATTTATACGCTGTCCATCAAATTGGGTGATTCTAGCAGCAGGAGAACTGATCTAAATTTGCTTTTAATTCTCTGAAACAGTGCTGCTGTGACACTTGCTGCTGTTAAACTGGAAAGAAATGAACCTTCTTCACTCAGATCCGTTCAGTTCAGATTTAAAGACTTTCACATACACAAACTGTAGATGTAACCAAGCTCGAAATCATACATCCGCATCCTTGCAGAGTTTGTCAGTGTGCGGGTCTCACCCTCCCAGGCCTGCTCAGTGCGGTTGGGGGTGTTGCAGTAGCCGTAAGCCTCAGATATGGGGTTGGGCTCCTGGGTGTGAGGCACCGGGAACACTCTCTTTCTGCTCTTCCCCAGAGCCACCCCAAGACCTCCATCTGCAGGCTGGAAGGGTCGCTCCTCCACTGTGGGAGTGATAGGGATCAGGTTCACTGTAGAAAAAGACGAAGAAAAGTAGTGTAGAGAGGTATAAAGAAGGGGAAAAAGTGTGAAGCTTGCCCATTCAACTAATTGTTGTGGATAATGAGCAAAACACACATAGGAACTGGCATGCGAGTCGATGTTTAACATGTTAGCACCATTACCATTTACCATTTCAGTGTAGCACATTAGCATGCTAACATTTGCCCATTTATGGCAATCCATTTAACAGTTACTGAGACAAACCGTAAGTATGAACCTCATAATAATGCTAGATGAATAGTCAAGGGATCCTCAAAGTAATTTGAGTTTATCCTCTGGAGACATGCTAATTTCATGGCTATCAATACAATAGTTGTCAGTATATTTCACTAAAAGACAAAAATGTCAACTGGATTCAACATCTGGGGGGTCATGAATGTCTGTACAAAAGTTGATAGCAATTCATCCAATATTTGTCAAGATATTTCAGTCTGGACCAAAGTGGAGGACCGACTGACAGACCAACATTGCCTTCCCTAGAGTCCTAATGCTAGCACAGCTTAAAAAGACTGGAGAGTAATTTTAGAAACGGATAATGGAAAGGATCTAAAACCTGCTAAATGTGCAGATTTAAGAAAGATTTACAGCCAATACTGTGATTCATAACTGGGAACAAGAAAAGTAAAAAGGCTGGTGGAGCAGTGAGAGTGCCTGAAGTTAAGAAAACCAATTCAACTGTATTTCATCTCCATGTCAACAGCTCTGTTCCCCCAAACCCCTCACTGCTACTAGTGTGTTGCCTGGACACCAGTGACCTGTGACCTCTGGGAGAAATGGTCCAATAGAAGAAGAGATGTTGTGGGAACTAGAAGGCCCATTCACAAAGATCCAACTCTGAAGAAAAAGAAGTTGAACCCATATGGCCCTTTGGCAAGACAGACATCCAAATCCTACTTTTGTCACATCAGGAATCCAAGCTGGCAAGTCAACTGCACAAATATTACATCCTGCTGCAGAGAAAAGAGAGGCCCTGCCTACCTGATCATAAAGCACAAAGAGCTAATGGTTTCTCATTGCTATAACAACCCTCAGACTTCAGTTATCTATACGGAGTGTAGGTGTATACAGTGTGTACAGTGTTACACACTGTCTCTCTCTCGCATTCAGTCACAAATACATTTTCCATTTCCTTTTCTCTCCAGCTGTGCTGATAAAGTGTTGCAGACAAGACATTTCTAGCAAATATCCACATGTCTGCGCTACGCATTTGCTCCCAGGACCATGTTTTTATTTATCTGTCACATGCATTATCTGAGATAGCACTCAAAGTTTGACAACACGCTGTGGGAATGAGGCCGACTCCACTGTACTGCATTCAATGATACTTTTTAGTCCAAAGACGGACAGGTCAAAATTACAAAAGGGAAGGTTTGGATTTGGAAGAATATCCAGAATATCCTTCTGGACCATCAGTGCGGTGTGACAAAAAAAACAAAAATGCTAATAATAATATGAGCCATTTATCAAGCAAAAATGTCAAACCTTTACTGGCACTAGCTTCTCAAATGTCAGGAATTGTTGCTTTTCTTTGTTTTGCAGATTTGTAAATGTAACATTGTTGAGCTTTGGATCATCACCTTACGCTCTGGAAATCTATTATGTGCATTTTAATCTATTTTCTGGCGTTTTATAAACTGATCTATTATTCGGGAAAAAAAATAATCAGGAGCTGAAATGATTAGTCAGTCAACAATACTTTGTCAAGCAAAGACGCAAAACTTCATAGTCCCAGATTTTCCAGTGTTAGAATTTGCTGCTTTTCTTTGTCTTAAATTTTAGCACATTGATTATCTTTGGGTTTTGGACAAACCAAGCAATTTGAAAAATGGGCAATTATGACGAGCATTTTATTAACAAATGAATCAAAAGAATTAACAGATTAATCAATGCTGAAAACTATCTGTAATTGCAGCCCTACAATTGCAGTTACATCATTTTACATCAACTAACATGGAGCATCACGAATGCTTATATAAAATTTCAACAAAACGCAAATTGTTCTATACAAAGTCTTGATACATTTTTCAAAATTTTCTAGAAATTCAAAAAGATATGAGTACAAAATGGGAAGAGACAAAATGTGCAAACTGTAATGCAGCTGACTGAGTCAGACACCCTCCATCTACAGGATGCAGACCTTTCCTACAACCAGATCCAGCTTCTCTCTCTTCAACGGTGAGACATTATTGCATCACTTCATCTGAGCAGCTGACACACGAAATGGCTCTGCAATGGTACTAAAATGGACTATTCTTAAAACATCTACCAGTAGTTGAAGTGATCTACGAGAGCAAACTTCACTTTGAGCACAAAAGTCAAGTCTCAAATCAGAACCACGGTTTACTTATGTTTTGGCACTGGGGACTGCACCTAGAACAGCCCAGCAAGATATCTTTAAGTTCAATAAGTAGTGAAATCCATGTGAAGATCTTCTGTATGTCTAGATGGTCTTCATTAAAAGAGTTGATATTTTCTATATGAAGATGTTAGCATAAACTTACCACTGATGAGGAAGAGGAAAAGGTGTGCAGCCACAGCGGAGACCATTTTGACAACTGCTCGGTAGCTTATCCAGCCCCACACACTGCAGCTCATTCATTACCACAACCTGTCCCCCTCTGCGCTCTGTGGCCCATAGTCTGCCTGCCACCCATCCACCCACCCACACACACACACACGCCTGCCTGGACTAACCAAACCTTTGGAGGCCAGCTCAGTCATAGTCACCTACATAATGGGGCTTTTGTAACTCACTGCCCAACACTACCAAGTGCATACACAGCAATGGCACACAGAGCGCACACACTCAGTACATAACAAATTCATGCACCGACACTAATAAGAGGTTAGGAATGTGTTTCCAACTTTCCATCCACCTACATTACATCTTACAAACACAAAAGGAGTCTGTCTGAGGCGGCTTTCAACAAAGCTGACAACTCAGTTTGACACTGATAAATGTTTTGTCACAAATTCTAATGATATAATACTCCACCTATACACAGACACATACACACAAAATACACTTACTCAAAAATACAGGGTTAAACATAGTACACCTGGTTGCATTTTCCACCTCTGTGATGGTGAACCCATCATTGGTACTCAGCAAAGTGGGTGCTTCTACCTCAAAAATGCAGACAAACTAATTTCTGTCAGCTATCACACCACAGTGACTGGGGGGTGAACGGCACAAAATGTGGTTTGGCCTGGAACTAAGGCGTGTCCCCCACTTACCTGACTCTGAAGTGTTATGAGCTGGCAGCACCGTCTAACCAAACACCAGTGAAAAAGGTGCAACAAATATTGACACAGACTAAGTACTGTGTGTCTGTCTGTGTGTGTGTGTGTCCGTTTGTGTGTAGATGGACATGGCAGACTGCAGCTTTCCAACACAATGGGCCTAACTGCACATGAACAAAATCAAACTTATCAAAATCAAAACTATTTACAACTGAAGGAGTCAGCGCTATGTTGTTTTACAAACAATCCACAGGGATGCAACCCGTACCTGTGCAGATTAAAATCCTGCTCAGCACATTTAATTAATCACTAATGCTTAGCCTTTCAATAGAAGCTAGGGATGTGCTGATAAGACCCCTGATTTCAAAAGTTTAATACAGAGTATCTTCTTATACTGAGGGCGATGCGATATTGAAGTTTAGTCTGTATTTATTTCAAATGGCACAGTGGCTCATAGCAAAGCCCCAGCCCACCTGTGTGCAAGTTCTGCCTGTACAGTGGGGCAAAAAAGTATTTAGTCAGCCACCAATTGTGCAAGTTCTCCCACTTAAAAAGATGAGAGAGGCCTGTAATTTTCATCATAGGTACACTTCAACTATGAGAGACAGAA
>JAVQJF010053242.1:0-46748 GCA_036023855.1 Gadopsis marmoratus | reverse complement strand
CCATCGATAGACACAGACAGACAGACACAGAGACAGAAAACACAAACAGACAGACATGCAATGAGAGAGACACAGATAGGAAGACAGACATGGAATGAGAGAGACACAGATAGGAAGAGACACAGATAGGAAAACATGGAGAAAGTGCGACAGAGAAACACAAAGGGACATGGAGAGAGGGAGAGAATAGAAAGAGCGAGAGATACAGACAGAGGCAGACATACAGAGAAATAGAAACAGGGATAGTGAAAGAGAGGTAGAGTCTTTGAGAGAGTCAGAGTGTGAGAGAGAGCGCTCAGTCACACTCTGACAAGTGTGAAACCAGCACAGTTAGTGATACAAAGTGATGGATCATTCCAGCAGGCAGCCTCAGAGCAACAGAGAAAACAGCAAGATGCTACAAAATGGCTGAATTGGCTTAAACTCATATACAACTGTAATCCTGGAAATCCTGGTGAGGGCTGAGCGGACAGGGAGTTGTGGCTTTGCTCACCATTAGCTTGAGCCTAATAACTCTGTAATCTGAGCCGCTTTTTGCTCATTGCGTCTTGCTAGAGAGGCTGCGTTATTGTTTTCCTCGGGCTCTGACTTTCAGGTGCTGCCTTTTCTTATTACTATCCTCCGTCTGATCTGGCCTGTGCGTTTACTCGCTCGCACTGCAGCTTAGCCTCAGTCTGTGTCTTTGTTGCCATTTCTCCTTCTCTCTGCTTTTGTTGTTCTGTCTCTGTTCCTCATAAGCACAAATCAGGTTACAGTGCCAGGCTCCCTCAGTATGCTCTGTGCACTATTGATTTCCTATGATTCCCCACCCTTCACGCGTCCTCCCATCCCCCGTTACACTGATAGTCAAATGAAACTGTCTGTGTTTATTTCTGCCATTCAAATGTGTCACCCAATTTGAGCAAAGATGTAAATTGACCGCAAAAACTACATTAATGTTTAGAATCCTAAACGCCAAAGAAAATCAAAAGATGAATGTATTACATTAAAGTTGGAATTGGTTAAAATTGCTATTTATAAAAATGCTTACGATAGAAATAAGGCCAAAGCTCAACATTTAATAATTGTGGAACCAATTAAAAACCCTGCTTTTGCTGGAAGGATGCAGGAAAAGAATGTGAAAGAATACAATTATATGCATGTTAAAAAAACCACTGAGGCACCGCTTCAGTGAACTGTTTGTTAGCAGCTCCTCCGCCTCCATGTGACGGTACACTCACTCAAACCTTCCGTGGACACGGAATATAAAGATTACTGACAATATGATAAAAGGGGACTATAACTCAAATTGTGGACATGCGTGAAGTTTTAAATGTAGGTTTTCTCATCTTTGGTGAGCTAAACTATCATTAGGCGAAGCAGGATCAGACAATTAAATGTGTTAGTTTTTAACTGGAATTAACTTTATCATTGTCAAGATTTCATGGAAAGATAAAGTCTCCTTTTATTACTGATAACTTTGGTATATTGAGCTACATTGGCATGAAGTCTTATCTTATTCACAAAAATATATAACAGGCCTTCCACCCCAACTCAATGTCTGATTTAGGTAACAGCTCTGATTTGAATATGTATTCACATGCTGCCAATAGTTTTTCCTTAACTGAGACACAGAAGAGGAAGGACGGTCAATCTGAAGGCTTACACCGTCAACATGATGCTTTCCTATTTTCTCTTCACCAGGAAGTTATCGAACAAATGCTTTTGGTTTCAGGTTTGGCATCGATGCTAAGAAAACTAAACAAAACATAAAAAACGTGTCTGGACCTGCTGGCATCTGTCGATTAAAACAATACCTACAATTACCTGCAGTATTAACACTTGCAATGCAACCACATTGATTTCTGTCAGGACATTAAAAAGAAGCTTAAATATGCCAACACTGCAAAGTTGTCCTCTCTCAATTAGCAGCCTAACGTGCAAACGAACTAGATAACCGACATAGGGAGGAAACACAGATGACGAAACAGGCTAAAAGCTGAGCTGATACTAGCAGTGCTGCCAGTGATGTGCGGAGGCCTCTTTGGATGGGAGGAGGATTAAAGTTGCCTGCTGGATCCCGCTGCTGCTGTGGCACCGGTCAGAGAAAGACAGTGGTGGTGAAAGAAAAAAAAATAGATTTGCTGGAGGTGGAGTTTGGTAATGTGATATCTCCATTTTAATGTCCACATTTGTTGTTTGCGTCCCAGTTCACGGCTGTGATTAAGTGTTAACGCCCACTGAGAGTCATGCTTACACCCTTCATCTGTCAAAGCTTGGCTGACTGTGCCTTTATCACCATATACTGTATGTACGCTATCATGCCCTTTCTTTGTGTTTGCATAACGTATGCTAATGCTTTTGCATATCTGCTGTTCTGTGTGGCAGCTCGGGTATAATCAGAGCACTAAAAATGACATTTGTCACTGCTGTTAGTTGTAGCATTAGAATTTACAGTGGTGGACGCACTATTGGTGGTTGCAGTAATAACGGTGGTGGTATTAGTAGTAGAAGTTGTTGTGACAGTAACAGCTGTAATTAGGAACAACCAAGGTCCAGCAATATCATACTAGTATTAGTGGACATAGAGATAGCACGAGTAGCCTGGTTGTAGAAATGGTGACTAAATATGCATCCTGCTGTTACCCATTAACGTGTGACTGAACACTGCCTATTAGAACTGTATACGCACTCAGCTTTTGAGAATTTTCTTGCACACTTGTATGAAGGTGGTCCACACACTGTACACATTTACTCTGCTACAACCATTTCCTGAAAAAACATTCCCATTTCTGTGCATTTTGGCCTCGACATCTTTGCTCGACTGGTACGGTATCACTTCGCTCTCCCTGGAAAGGAAGATTTTAGATAGTGTTGTCCCTTGAATGAGGTATTTTCTAAAGCATTTACACTCTGCAGGGCTTCATACTTTTGCCTACACTACAAACCTTGCACCGCTGCCTTAACTGGGCCCACAGAACCTGCTGTGCAAAACAAACGTCAAGTAAAATATTCTCAAGTAAATGCAATGACTGAATCCTTTCTTATTTAAGAAAGCACAGAGCTCGAGTAGAGCGTTTGAGTACATCTTTAATGGGGCTACCAATAACTGTATGACAGGCTTCCAAGTTTCGCGATAGGGGTTTTCTTGCTTGATGTCTGCAGTGCATTGACACTAAAAATAATCCCGTCGCAGGCCTAAACGTGAGTCACGTGTCTGGTGACAGCGCTCAGTGCAGACAGGGCGCCGTGACCACGCAGCTGGGTGTCACTCACCTCCTCCGCCTGCTTCCTCAGCGCTTTCTCCCTCTCGTACTGGGTGATGAGCTGCTCGTTGTCCTCCTTCAGCAGCTCCAGCTCCACTTCGTGCTCCTGGTTCTCCGACAGCACCGCGTCCAGGTTCTCCAGGACGTTCACCACCAGCGGCATCAGCTCCTTCACCACCTCCTCGTCGTAGCTGCGGATCAGCCGCTCGAACTCGCGGTAGATGCTGTTGGCCAGGCCCGACACCCGCTCCGACATCACGGAGCCGGAGCCGTAGTCGTCCTGGTAGACCACCTCGTCTATCTGCAGCTCCATCATCCTGGCAGCTGGGAACCGACGTCCGTTGCCCAGAAGAGGAGGACGGCGCTCAACAGCTTTTTTTTCCCCCCCTCGGCCTGCAAGGCGAGACTGTCACAAGGTCTGGATCCACTCAGGGGGACATTCAGTCACAGTCCTTAAATAAAGAAAACGTGTAGTATTTTTCAGCAGCACAGGTTCCCTGAACGAAGACGCTCTGTGGTTGTGTGTAACCTTGAGCGCGGTGCTGAAAATACTGGGCTCGAATATGTCAGGAGGCCCCCCCCCTTCCTCCCCTTCCACCACCAGCCCGTTGTGTCGCCTCCAGACGCCGCCCAGCTATTGCTCTCCTCCCGCGGGGAGCGTGTGATCCGGGCAGCGGTGGATGTGTAGTGGTCCGGCCTGTGGATCCGAGTCCATGCCGAGGAACGACCTGCCTCCGTCGATGATTACTGCACCTGCCTCTCAGCAGCCGCAGCCATGGACCCCAGCCATTGCTGGCAGAGGAAATAAATAAATTAATAAATAGGTAGGCTAAATAAATAAATAATCGCACGCTGCCAAATCCCCGCCGACGCCCGATCCGCCGCTATAATGTCGTGTGTTCCATGTTTCGCCCCCCCCTCCCCCTTTGCGGCGTGCTGCCGGTGCTGCTCGCCGGGCTCGGGCGTTGATGGTGATGTCTCCCGGTGGGAGAGGCTCTCTGCCTGCGTTCAGATGGAGGAGCCAGCTGACCGACCCTGGCTGACGTCACACCGTCTGCATTGACTCATTGCGTCAAGTCGGAGAGACTCCACACCGGAAGTCGGCGTCACGATTTCAAACGCTCAGCTTTTCGATAAGGTCAAAATGCCTGTTTAAATCTCTCCTCGCCGATTTTTTTACATTACTACTCATCCCGTGAGAACAAGCTGTGGCTGAAGTGCAATACTTAATTGCTGGAGTAAACCTTTAATATGAACAGGTCATATGAATGTTTGAAATAAAAAATGATCCGTTTTTATTTCATGTACCTTAAACACTTCTCCATTCCAGTGGGCTGAAGCCAGGATTTAAAGTCACCGAGGTCATCCTCCAAACGCCCCTGCTGCAGCCCAACAAATGTTTGGCTAAACACGAAAGCAAATGACTACATTTTAATGTATTTTCCCACATATTTATTTATTTGTTCAAATATATTTCCTGTGTGCTGTCTCCCTAAATGCTGATCTAAATAACCTAATTCACATAAACAATGCAGAAGACCTCAGAGTCCTCGATGGTAGCTAACGGCCCCGTCTTTGTACTTGGGTTTATGCAGCCACCTGTTTTACTTTGGAAGTTGAAACCGGAAGTTGCAGCGTTTCCTACACTATTACTTGATCTAAGTCCGCAGCAGGACCTGCTGCTAGAATTGAATAATAATGACAATGCACTCTCCAAAAAATAAATTAAATGCTTCACAATCCAGACAAACAAAAGCAATTATACATGGCTAGATCTTATCAAGTCTTACTGACAGATTGTTTAAAGCTATAAAGGCTTCTTACAGATTTCAAAGTTGTGTTTTCCAAAGGATTGGTGCTCAGGTGGTCTACATTAATCTGTACTGTAGATTTGTTTTACTCTGCAGGGTCGAGGGCATATACATCAAGCTCTTTCAATATGTGAAATCCTAACTTTCTATTTGCTTCAAAAGATGATGCTGAAGTGCCAACGTTACTGAGCCACAACGAGTGCTGCTCAATTAAAATAAATGATAGCTTGGACCAAAAGTGGCCCCAGCAAAATATGGAAAATATGGATTTACCTTCATGACAGGATCTTGTAGCTATTTGATCAAGACTGGGAGGAATTCAGCTCTCCGTGTTCAGATGTTTATCAGGTGCATATGCAGAAAATCTTCTTGCAGTGGACATTCCAGATTAACATAAAGAGGGAGGAATATCTCCAGTTTGCAACTTTTGTGCACATTAAGACAAACTGGATGTTAAAATAAACATTACTGGATGCATTGGCACACAATCATCATGAGAACACTTATCACAGAAGGTCTGATGAGGATCTGCTTTTGAACATGGTGTAGTGTTATATTTATTCCCTACCTTAAAAAAAAAACAAACACTTTAAATGTAATGTAAAATGATCTGCAAATGTAGATACTTGTCCCTTGTATAAGATTAATAATATCATCAACAGGTAAGAATCTATGCTCAACAAGACTAATGCGTTAACATAAGGTTACAGCCTCAAGACCCCACAGATAGGACAGCATGTATGAAAATCAGTTCCAGACAATAAAAAAGGGGCTGAGAGCAAACATCTTTCACTTGAAGTTTCTTTCAGTCAGACAAGTGTGTCTTGGGCTATTGTTTGCTGTGGAGAGGCTTAACAATGGAGACAAAAACTGGTCAGTGAAGCGGAAAAACTGGCAAGGGCCCACAGCTCCAGAGCCAAATGAATCTTAGCTACCGCCATACTTCCAACAGCACAACAACATAAAGAATAGTCAAGACCTTTTTTTAAAACTATAGTCACAAATATGATGTAAACACAAATGAGATGAGAGTAAATCTCAGGGGACAATCTCTACATGACCAAACCTCACATGGTGCTCTTTAACTGACAGAGGACAACAATATTAATGTAGAACATGCATTTCAGCAGGTGACTGCAAGCTAAACCTTGTTTCATCAGCATAACGCTTCAGATTTCCCTCTTATTTCAGTCAGTAATGACAATATTTATACTTCACACCATTCATCAGTTTCCTTCAGACTCACAGGAGAAGGCGGGTGATCCTCTGAAGGTCCTCCCTCACTTTAAAGTTTAGGCTTACTGCTTGGTATCGACACCAAAAGTGGACAAAGCAGACATCAGCTTAGAGGAATTTGGATAAACTTTGTTGAGTTCTGAAACATAAGGTTCCAGTTTTCTTAGCACGTAGCATGACACTGAATTTGCTTGGTCACTTTGGATCTCCCTGTGTCTCTTTTGTTTGCTGCTATTTGTTCTTAACTAAACATCTTATTTCAAACATGATCTTGCAATCTATTATTACCCAGGTAATAAGTTACATTAAGCAGAAAACTATTAAAACAGTATAGAGAAGATTTTGCACAAGTGGCTTCACACTGAACCTTTTTTCTGGACAGAACTTTGACTCCATTGAGTAGTTTGGGATTATTTTCAGCTCCTGCTGCGTTTCGTCCTGCCAGCGACTCACAGGATGCTCGACATCAAGGTGCTGTGAAAGTAATTTAAACACCTTGAACTTTTAATATAATATGGAGTTTGATAAACTCAGCTACCTCACAGCATAGCTCCACCAACCTCCATCCTGACAACACGTCTGCCGAATCAGGCTGAATAACGGAAAACACCTGAGCGAGTGTGTGTTGATCACATGTCCCATGTTAATGCATAAAATGTCATTCTGCACCATTTAAGTGAACTGACACATGATCTGCCTGTGTGTTTGCACAGTAATCATGGTTGAGGAGTTTACAGAGTTATTGCCAATAGTTTTCCTCAAACCATATTCATTGCTCTTCATGAAACTCTGACAGACAAGCTGCATGTGGAAGAAGCTTTAGTTACTCAAGACTATGGTCATAATGGTGCAAGAACTCTAAGTTTTACACATAACTGAGCTTGAAAATGTTATTTTATGGCCGACATGTATGTGCAATTTAATTTTTTTGTAAATTTTAACAGCCTGCGGTCTCTGGCCATGGAAAATGCACACAAGTATCATTTTCATTTAAGCTATGACATGTTTAGCAATACTTAATGGAAAACCTAGTTTTGTGAGCTTCCTGGTATAACACAAGTAGGATTCCTAACATCTCAATGTCGGTGTATACTCACATTATTTTGTCTGCTCTTTAAGACTGTTGCTTAAAGGAGAAAATGAAACATAGTACCACTTTCCTGCAAGGCAAAGTAGCCATTTTGTCTTTAGAACAATCAGCTTGCAGAGTGCTGCCAAACGGCAAATCAGCACAAAAGCATCAGTGATTCAAGAATTAAACTATAAATCTGAAGCAGACAAGACTTACTTTGTGTGTCACATTTAGACTGATCTAGACAAACATTTAATAAGGTATGCATGGCATGTGCATTTTTGAAAGTAAATTCATCCTAAATATTTCCCTTACTGCACCACTTTTACGAGAAGTGGCATTTCTATACTTTTTGGAAAGTAAACAAAATAAGCAAACTCTAAATGCAAAACAACAGTTTTATTGCAATACACAGGATTTCTTTCTTCTGCTGTGCTCATTGCCTGCCAGGCACATCAACACATGGGGGACAGGTTGGCACTTGGAATACCATGAATGTGCATCACAAAGTGGGTGAAAAGGTGATTATCAATGAGCCCACCTGGACTCAGGTAGGCCACACGCTTGTCCAGAGTTCATGTGTCTTCAGCCGTTTTAATTTAAAACATAAACAGAGGCCTACCCCAAGCAAAAATAAAGGCATGTTCTCAGATAAAGCAAACAATGAGGGCAAAGCAGAAAAGCACCTGCACAAAACAATCACATACAATCAAAATGGAATTTCTTTAAGGAAGCAGAAACATTTGGGAGTAAACAGTTGCATTCATCTTTGTTTCGAAGTCAATTTTTGGCATCTAGAAAAGGAATATTCATGAAAGGCAAGAAAGATGAAAACAAGGTTGAACTGATTTAAGGCTTCTGATTATACAGTCATTAGTTGTAGTCTAACATGTATTATACTGAAAACAGCCAAAGAAATGGTTTATTTAGTCATCCAACAAGGATCTGGCAACACATGAAAAGGTGGCACTGGTGGAACTTCCTGAAACATTTTACATGTTGCATTTGTGAGAAGATCTATTCACCCGCTCCTTACTCAACGCATACGCATCAAGGTGTGAAACAATCCCGCCCCCCCCAAAAAAAAATGGGGATTGAGAAAATGTCTGCCATGATATTAGTTACGCCAACTCATTTGAATCTAGAACATTTGAATCTGAAGCTGAACATTGTACAAGTACTCCAATTCCATTCTTGATGGTTAAGACCAGCCAATAATTGTACCTTACACCAAACTACATTTACAATGCTTCAACACAAACAGGGAAAACAGTAAGTGCAATATTGAGACTGAACAGTGTCACAGTTTAAGTGATTATGTAATACCTAGGCTGTTGATTTGTTGGTGATTGTATGACTGCAGGTTTCAATAAAGAAGAATTGGATACAGAGCTGGGAGCCAGAAACAGTATTGAAAGTGCAAAAAGTTGAGTACAACATATTTGACCAAGAATCTGGTGTGAAGAACTAAACTTCCTGGTCTGTGTTTAGATGTACAGGTGAAATAACCATGCGGAGAGGGGTGTTGGAATGAGAGAAGATTAACAGCGGAGCAGACAATGCGTGTATGGACACAAACAGGGACAAGTGGCGTGTTCAGCTGATCAGTAGAATACCACACTAGACTTTCCTCCAGGGGGGTTCAGGACCCTGTTGTGAGAGCGAGGCTTGGGGCCCAGGTGAGGCTCGTGCTTCTTCAGGTCACTAGCCTCATCTCTCTCAACAGGAGGTGAGGAAGAGGAAGAAGAGGGCACAGCCTCTGGAGGGGCCGAGACAGCAGCAGGCTCTTCCTTGGCTGGCATGGGAGCTGCAGCGGGGGCAGCTTCCTGCTTCACCTCAGGTTGGCTGACCTTGGCTTCAGGTGCTTGGAGGGGAAAGAGAAAATGTCTTATAGAAAATCAATAACTAAAAAAAAAATATATATAAAACACTTTAATACATAATCTAAATCACATCTTTCAGCTGAGATCTCCGTAGAATGAGCCTGCACCAGATACCACCTGAAAAACTGTCTTAAATAAGCACTTGCGCACATCCTAGATGTCTGTTTTTTATTTTAAACTTGTTAGTATCATCAATTGGTACAAAAGTAAAAATATAAAAAGTATAAATTTGATAAACCATATGATGTGGACAAGGAAGAAAAACCGTTTCTCCAAGTTGGCTTAACCAGCTAATATAATAAAAATTTAAAAAACAAAACTATATGCTACAGTCAGTTGGATGACTCGACAGAAATCCAATCTCCCAAAATTAGTTTACAGATATTTGCCTTATGCAACAAATTCACCTGGTGATTCAGGTCCAGGTCCCACACTTAGATTGTCCTGTAAACAATAAAACAAAGATAAGAGATTTCTGTAATCAATGCAAAAACTTAACAGGATCTCTTCTTCATGCCTTGTGTCGCCCTTCGGATCAGTGCAATGGCAAATTCAATGGCATTTCGGGTCAGAATGAGCCGAAGGACAACACAAGGGTTAAATAGCTGCTAAAATCCTGTGAACAGTGCAACGTCCATGACCAAGGGTCCTTTCCAATGGCATACTCTCAAGTATTTGCCTCTAATTCAAAGAAGTAGTAGTACTTTATTAATCCGCTTGTAGAAATTGAGCCACTGCCACATTTACACTGTCAGGCTACAGGCCTTGGCCTGGTCTCTTTTGAAAGAGATTTTAATATCAAGACATAAATCTCTATGTTGCAGATTACTTTTGTTATAACAGAAAATTTATTATTCTGAGGAAAGCGCCACGAGTTATGTCCCTGGTCTGCAAGCAAATGAGGCCTTTCCAGGTTAACCCAGCTACAGTAACGGGCTTTTCCAAAACATTTAAAAACATTCCATTTTCCCAGATGTGATAAACACTGCTGTATGCTTACGTGCCTTTTCTAGCTTGAATGGAATGCAACACCATCACAAATCTAAACAGGTTAACAGAAAACTGGTGAATTAACCGATTTCTCAAAAAGAGGCTGCTTGGAATTTATTGAGTCACTGCTGAGATTGTTGCAATAGAATCAGCAGCTAACAATGCTCTGGTTGCACAAACACTATTGATCCATGGACAAGACTGATACTTGCACTATGGTGTACGACACAGTCGCTGTGCTCTGGACGTTTTACAGAATAAAATGACATCAAATATAGGATAAATGAGGCAACAAGCAGACGTTTGGACTAGTTCTTCAGGGGTGAACTATTCCTTTAAAAGCTCACTAATTGGTGTTTATTGTCAAGAGACAGGGGTCAAAATGAATAAAGTCCAAAAAATAAAATGTATGCCAAATTATGGTCAAAGTATAACATTTTGGTGCATGGCGTACCTTTGGTTTATTTGGGTGGCTTCGGTTTGGGCTTTGGACAAGTGCACTTTCTGCAGCCCCGAATATGTTGCTGGTTGGTCCACCTGGAGGTTTGGGTCTCTGTGGTTGAGCTGGAGGTTCAGGTTCCCCAAATATTCCGCTACTCTTCCCACCTAATTAAAAGTATTACCAAGATGTGTGTGTTAGGTTCAGTCATATTAACACCCTCCACTCTGTCACATTTAGTTCTGATGTGAAGTGAAGTGCACTGTTGCTGGTCCTGCAGATTGATGACACTGTGGCTAAATGTACTCTATGGTTACTTAAAAGGCATTGAGCACCACATCATGTGCATGGCGAAAATTAAAGTGTCATATACTGTGTCATCATACAACAGTGGCAGCAAGTCACTGACCCATTTCCAGGGATGCCAATGCCATGGCAGTCCCACATTCTTGACCGTACCACATACTCTGGAAGTGGATTACATCCAGACACATAACAGTGAGAGTGTTCGTATTGGAATCATCACATTATAGTAGCAGTTTCCACACCCTGGACAAGATGCCTGACTGGGCTGCCTGTGCACACCAATTAGCCCTGACAAGCCAGTCTGACCTGGAGGATTGGAGCGTTTGGGTACGCTCTGTGGCTCCTCTGCTGGTGCAAACACTTTAGAGGCCATCTTATGAGGTCTTCTTGATGCCGCAGAATCGTCTTCATAGCCACCAAACAGGTTGCTGGAGCCACCTCCAGGAGGCTGCAAGACCCTGCAGAGGATGAAAGCACATAGAACCACTTCTAAAAAGGATCCTATCCAAGTCTCATTTAGATCAATTTGCCTTGTGTGCGAGTGTGACCTGGCAAAAACACACACACACACACTTCAAAAATAGTGAGAGGGATTTTTACTGGTTTACTTGAAATTGATCTTACCAACTCGGTAAGATCATGTGTGTTAACGCATGTCAAATGACACTAATGTTTTCAGAATGTCTTTGAACCATGGAGGGTCATGTTCACCGAGTACCGTTATAAACAGTAGGCCATATTTTTAGCACCACACTTAGGACAAGCAGAAGACATCAGGTAACGAGGAGATACATATGTTAGTACAGCCGACAGCTTAAGCCAAATGACAGGTTATTTGATTATAGACCGGGAATGGCGCCATATGTCTGAAAAGCATTTAGCTTGTTAGACTTCGACACTATACTGTACATACACATCACGTTATTAGAAGCTACAACATACGCGAACTCGACTATTTTAGAGAGACGGACCCAAGAAGTGACGCCTTCCGAGTCACCGTGATGACACTGAGCCCCCTTTAAACTGGAACAATGTGGCCGACGAGCACAAAGAAGAAGAGCAGCGTGAAGTGGCTCCGTTCCACACTTCCGCAGGCGCAGCGGACAACGCCTGGTCGGTTAGCTTACAAGCTAAATCTCGGCTCTTAAGTTTGCTAACGTAAGACAACGCAAACCAAGGGGGGGGTGCAAATTGGGCCATAACGCAGATATTTGTCTGAACTTATTGATAACATCGCTGATTCCCAGTGCTGTTTGGAGGCATTAACGGAGGAAGTAACGATGCAAACGGCTACGAAGAGCTCCTGTCACATAACGTTAACCTACACCGACACACTAGCTGGCTGGCCGACTACTGCACCCGAAATAAGATACCGTCGGCCATTTCTTTCACAGATAACCAAGCGACCACGGCTACATATTCATCACCTTGAACTTGTTTTTGTGCCCGTATCCAACCCTTGGAACATGTTCGTCGAAGTCATGGTGCTTTTTGTTTTGAGCCTTCCAAGTTTCCGAAGACAACTTCGTCAGCGTTGCCAACTGGACGGCCAGCAAGTTCCCCCTGTCTGCGCGTGCCCAACCAAATCCGGAGAGTGAAGCATTTCAGTCCGCCCACCTGTGACACGGAGGAATATAACTGGTCCACTGCCAGTCTACTTATCCGGGCGGTGCGCTCGTTTCACGGCACCTGGGATCCGGCAAAGATGGACGGTCATTAAACAACCAAACCCATACGCTGATCTCGATATATGACGCGTGTTCTTATCACCGGGACGCCTGGCCTGGACAAAGGCAACGTGGGCTGAGTCTGATAGCAACTAAAATAAAGTGCAGATGTTGAATTGAATGAGAACTCCTTAGTATTATCAAAACCCCATATTTTGTCTGCTTTCCAGCTGGCGTATTGTGACCATGACTGCAGCTAGTGTTTTGTTGCCTGCGCTAAACATCAAATGCTGATTCCTCTTGGCCGGGTGATTTTAGGCGTACGCCAGGATAAAATTCAAGTGCATCCTCTGCGTTCCGCCTTTTGATTTGCTCTTCAAAATGTCAATAGCTTTCTGGGCGGAACTTATTTCTACAGCGCCAAAACCTCCATTGCGGTGGTCCGATCTCGCTGAAATAACACTCGATTACTGACAAAATATTTACATTATTGAAAACTCCAACTGGCTTTGAATTTTGAAAAATACAAATCGGTAAAGTTATGCCGCATGAAAGGAAAAGAATGGTAATTGGTCCTTCGCGTGGCTCCTCTCACTAACAATTGGCGGAGCCTTCTGTCAATCAGATTTTAACCGGCGTCCTCGTGTATTTCTGACCAATCACAAGATTTGTTTTCGAGTTGTAGTGGGCGTGCCTAAACGCGTGGACAATCCAACCCCAGGAACTGTCATCGGTAACAAGCTGGACGAATGCCGTCTGCTAGCAATGCTAACCCGTGTCTCGATTGGGAACACCACCAACAGGTTTCCACTGCAGGTAATTCCAAATATTTGATAGCGTTATTCATCTAACAAACAACACGAGGCCTCTGCGTCAAATAATAATTATGGTATACGCTGTTTTAGTAGCGGCTATGGCTTGTTTGACTGCCATAGCGTTAACTAGCCAGCAACAGTAGCCATGCTAGGTACCACGTTCTGTACGGAGGCGACTCTTGTCCACACGTAATACAGCTTTCTACAACAACGATAACGACAATTGTTAGTATAATTACCGTCAACAATTAACACACTGCACTTCTAAAGTAACGTCAACCTTCTAGTATAATACCAAGCCAGTGTTTAGACCTCTGTAATCACCACTAGGCTGCTGGGACTGTAAGATTGCGATGTAACTCTGGAATGGATTTCAGTGTGCTGCTGTGAGATTTTAGATTACCCGAAGTTACACTTTATATATATATATATTGACGCTGAGTATACGTTAGAGTGTAGTTACATCCATTAAATCACATTACAATTACTTGGAAGCTGTAAGATTCCAAGGAGAGAAAGTAAATATGAACCAACTTTCACTGCTGTTTACGTCAGTTATAGTCTTTGTCGCCGATGGAGTTTCTCTGACATTTAGTGTTGGGATGACACAGAACAGGGATATGAAGGATATGTGGGGATGTAGAAAGGGGGGCATGCCTCGTCGTTGTCATACTCAAGCTACTTTTACACACAACTCATCTCTCTTTGATCAGCTGTCCCCTTTCTGTCCTCCACCCTCCGGGTTACTCGTACGTTCATAAACCAGTGGACAACAACCCTGTGACGTTCACACGTTCTAACACTATATTACAAACGCAGTCCTCCGGGCCTTGGATGTGCACCGGGCACATAATAATAAAGCCCTGGTCCAGAGTTTTGACGTGTGATTCCATCATTTGTCTGAGGCGACAGTAACGTTGGCACACAGAGGATGGCCGCACAGCCTTGCAGTGGCAGCGTGTATATGAAATAAATGGGGGGTTTTTTCTTGTTCTTTTTTGCAGACATAACTTCTGCAGGCCGACGGTGACGTAGTGACAAGCAAAGTCCAACTCGCGCAACAAAAAGCTTTTTATCAGTTCGGAGGAGCTCAGCTGTCGTGCTGCAGAGCAACACTCCTCACCGACGTACACGCGGTAAATACACCTTGTGTGTGTGTGTGTGTGTGTTTTAAAAAAAAATTTTTTTTTTTATTGTTTTACTCCGTGTTGCAAACGTAGCGCCGAGAAATGTTGTTGCCGATGGGAAACAGTTGAACTGCGCAGAGAGTTGAGCTCAGTCGAGGCAGCGGCGGGCAGAGAGCGGAGGCATCGCTCTCGGTGTTATTATGCTCGATTCGACCCGTGTGTCGCCGATATAACCCGTCGGACTCATGGTGAAGAGGAAGAGGACGTCGCCCACCACCGAAGAGCACGAGAATGGGTAAAATCCTGTTCGAATTAAGCACTTTGTTTAGAGGTCGAATGCGCCGAGCGGGTGTCGTCGTCGTCGTTTTGTGCGGGGCGCTAAAGTGAAAAGCGCTCGCATTTGAATTTAGTTGAAATCCGACCTAAATCTTTGCCCGTGTGAGGCGAGAGACACCCGGCACAGCACCGCCGCGCTTGATAAACTATTTGAGTTGTTAAATAGAACGAATCTCGAGGCGTTGCGCGCATATATTTGGTGTTGTTTTGTCGGGACCGGAGAGGGGATTTGAAACAAACAGCGGCGGCCATGTTGAGAGACAGTGAACGTCGTCTCTAGAAGTTAATTCTGCACAACGCTCTTGCACCTAACGTGAGGGATTTTCACTGAATGTGTTTTGGCAGCATGACACCGGGCTCCAGGGAGGGGATCGGCGTCGATGGGAGGAAGAATCCGTCCAGAAAGCCCGACGGTTGCGACGAGGAGGAGAGCGGAGAGCAGGCGAGCGAGGAGCGCAGTACAAAGGGAGACGACGGAGTGGAAATTGTTAATCCATCAGCCGCGGGTCTCAGACCCGGTTCAGCTCCGGTCCCCCCCGCCTCTCCACCGAACCGAACCGGCCTGGGCTCAACCCAGCATCCCCAGACCCCAACGGAGTCCGCGCCCCCGTGTCACGACCAGCATCATTTTCTCCGATCCAGCGTTCGACCTCCGAGCAAACGGATCCGGAAGGATTCAATCGGCTCCACCATCAATGGACACGGCGGAGCCAAATCCAAAGGTACAGTAGGTGACCGGCTCAGAGAGAAGTGTTCATAGGTGGTACGATCAGGGGGGCTGAGGCGGGGTCTGCTCTGTGTCTCGCTGTGTTTACAGTTTGTTCGTGAGTGGATGGTTAAAACTGATGCTGTTGCAACACCCATCCTGGGAAAAGGAGGACAGACACAGGCCAGAACTTCCATTTCAATCAGGATGTCATCCGAGTGTTTGCAGTTATAAGTTCTTGCAAACTTGCTGTCATGGCTTTAAAAACAGGGTGCTCGGTGCTCAATCTGACAAGAGGCAAAGAAAGGTGGTGCAGGAGCATTATTATTAATATCAGGTATGTTTGAAACTTAAAGCAGTGACAACATGCCAGTTTTTTTCTCTCTTAAAAATGCCTTTTTATAAATGAATTGGGTCAGACAGAACTTACATTGTTACATGTTGATGAATTAGGGCGCTCTGACAGGTATGACAGGTGGATGTCTTTTGTTGTGGTTGGTAAAGAGTGAGAGACTGATTCTTTTATCAAATTTAGATTTAGATTGCCCAAGTGACCAGTTGACCAACGAAGCCCTACTTATTTTGATATGATGCTATATTTGTCCACATCTATTTTGAAAGGGACACTTCTAGGTTAGTGCCTATGAGCCACACAGATTTGTTTTTGTGAACAAACATCTGCTTTGGCTAAAAGTGTACAGTTGCCTTAACATAGTGCAGTGCTGCATCTGCCTCTGTGCTTGTGTTGATGCTTCCTGGCATCGTACTCTGTGCTCTGCGCTTGGCCAGTGGAGCCCACCGTGAGCTGGTTTTGGACCAGTGTCCTGTGGACCTGGCTGTAGGGACTGATTGCTTTTCCTGCCTCCCTGCCAGAGCTGAACCACAGTGGGGGACGCTCTGCAGGTTTTGCAGTGTAATGGCAGTGGGCGGCTTCGTGTGCATGTATTTTAACCAAACCACACACCTCAGAACTACAATTGTATTTTTTATTTATTTATTTCTGCCTTGCTATACAAAACAATTGACCCGATCTTTACATTTTTTACTCTGATATTAAAGTTGTTGTTTTTTTTTCCTCTCTGAATGTTTCATGACTGATGGATTTATGGGCTCCCTGTTTCTGTGCAACACAGGGGCAGAGAATGGTTCTTCCTCCCAGGGAACAGTGGGACAGTCGGGGCCTGTGGCCGGCTCCACAGGGGGAATGTCCAAGGCCTCCAAGGGCCAAGGGTCTGCTGAGAAGGAGGAGCAAGCTGGTAACCAGAAGAGGGCCCGTCGGCAGTGGGAGTCTTGGAGCGCAGAGGACAAAAACAGCTTTTTTGAGGGGCTCTACGAGGTAAAGGGTAGAACAAAATGGATTGTCAGAAATTAAAAATGGCCACTACCTTATGTGGCACATACTCTAACTTAAAGTGTTGGCATTTATGTTATGTGTCTCCTCATATGTATTTTTTTGGCATCTAATACTCCTCTCTAATACTCTGGTCTCCAGCATGGGAAAGATTTTGAGGCTATCCAGAACAACATTGCGATGAAGTATAAGAAAAGAGGCAAGCCAGCAAATATGGTGAAGAACAAGGAGCAGGTCCGCCACTTCTACTACCGGACCTGGCACAAGATCTCCAAACACATTGACTTTGCCACTGGTGAGCTGTCCCTTTTATCTCTGTCACCCAAAAGCAGGTGGGACCTTACTGAGTCTCAGTGAAGGTCGAAGGGTAGAACAGTGTTTATTTCTCAGAGTCGACTCGGCGTAATATTAACGTGGGATTTAGACCATCTCATCTTGTCTCATTTATCCTTTCGTGTCCATGAGAGCTGTTAGACAAGTTAACATGGAAGTCATTTGGGTCCGGGGGTTGAAAGGGGCTTTAGTTTATATTATTCACTTGGTATGTCATAATGGGAAGGAAAATATAGTTTATTTATTATAAGGACAATGTCTAGTTGTTCAAATCTGTCAGTTAAAACATCTTGATTTGTTCATACTGAAATAGAGCTTGCCTTGTGGATTTCTTTTAATGTCTTTTTAAAACAGTGTCAAGGCAAAAAAACACAAATAACATGCCAGAATTAAAATTGTGTTAATCAAGAGAATATATCTGGTCATATACTGCATATTCTAGGTCTATTTATTTCAACAATTCCCACACTGATGTTTATACAGCACTTTGTTAGGCTGGGAGACATTATCCCAAAACATGTTATAAAAAATCTCTCCGGATAAGCTCGAGCCCCTTTCCATTACACCATCGTGTTATCTTTGTGTAGCATACACATGTCTCCTGCGTTGCTGGTTACAGCAGTGTTGTGACTTTTGCTACTTTTCCTCCTCAGTGTACTCCAGAGTGCTGAAGAAATCCTCTCAAGAACTGTACGGCCTCATTTGCTACGCCGAGCTCCGCAAAAAAGTTGGAGGATGTAAGTGTAGGCTGTACATGTGTTTGAATGCTTGCCTTCTTAAAGCTGTGTTTGTGAGTGTTTATCTGCTTGTTAGTCTGGAACACAAGGGATGTGATTAAACGCTGCATGCTCCCAGTCACAGGGGACAGCTGCTCTCGAGGGACAATGTTGTCAAGGGCTCTCTGACATTTTGTTTTGTCTTTGGCAGTAATGGACGATAAGAACGTGGCAAAGCTGAACGAGCTCATCCAGCAAGGGTGAGTCGGTAATGCAACTGGAAAAAATGCACAGCCCACTCACGCTGTTTTCAAATTTTTATTTTAAATAACACAAAAGGTGTGTTTACATGCACACATCTGGGGAATGTCAAGTATGCAGGTTTCAATTTTAAGCACCATATCACACAGATGAGCTTTGACCCTCAGTATCAGAGACTGAGGTCTGATGACAAATGCCAAATACAAGAAAAATGCATTACCAACAGGAACACTATCACAGACTGATATTTAAATTGAAGGTTTCAAAATATTGTATGATTATGGTATATAAAATATGGTATAGCGTAATGTTCCTTACTGCACTTATGCTTTTATCCACTACCTGTGCAATCGTTCATTTTATTCTGTAAAGGTCTGTTCATGTGACTCACTAGCATACGTCCTCTGAAAAATCCAGAGTGACAATGAGGCTCCACTGAAAGGTGTAACGTGATCCAGAAAAGTTGTCCTTAAAAACACTGAAGATTTCACTGCTGTTCTGTCTGTTCGACCAGGGCCACTACTGTGCGCTCCAAAGGGAGGAACCTGCGAATCAAAGCACCCATGTGCCGTGCACTGAAGAAACTCTGTGACCCAGATGGTGAGCATATGCCCGTGCAGACACCCAACACATACTAACAACATACAAAGTAAACAAACATTGGTGCTGAAAATATAAACCATGGCGAGGCACAGGGTTTGTGGGGGCGGGGTTTTGGCAATAACAATGGCAGTGTGTGGGGCTACTGGCGTTTCCATGGTTACACTGTAGGAGCAAAGTGAGGAGGAGGAGCAGGGGGGAGATGACTTGTCTGACCAGCCCCTCTGTTCACCAAATCTTCTGAAGAAAACTTTTGCTTTAAGTGAGAATTGAAAATTACAATGCCACCTGTTGTCTTCTGTTTTTCTCATGTAGTCAGTGTTTGTTTTCAGTGCTGTATCAGTGTTTTGCAAAGGGCCTCGTCCTGATTTACTCTTTAGTACCACACAGTTTGGATACTGTCTTGGTTCACTGTCGCCTGTATTGTACTGATCAACTAGTACTTTTGCGGCTTTTTAGGATCCGTATTTAGTTTAGTGCATTTGTGGCATTTTGCTCTTCCATGTTTTTGATTTTTGTGACTGTATACAGTCACAAAATCCCACTGACGGGGCACCTGCTCTTCAAAAATACCCGAGTTTTTATCCTAAGTGAACTTTGTTGGTGTTTCTCTTTCAATCTGACTATGTCTGAGTGTCCCTGCAGGAGTGAGTGACGAGGAGGACCAGAAGCCAGTGCGTCTCCCCTTGAAGGTGGCAGTGGAGCTCCAACCACGCAGTAACCACTCCTGGGCCCGCGTTCAGAGTCTAGCCCACAACCCTCGCCTCAGGTCAGGCGTGCAATTAATTACCAAAAATAATTTTCAAAAGCATACCATTTGATATCACAAGGCCTTATTAATAATTAGCTTTAAAGCAGACATTTTCATTTACTTCAGCACCACATGAGAATCAGTGTGCAGAAATGTCAGTTATTTAAAAGCATTTAGTCCACTTTCTTGTGAAAAAGTTTGTTATTGTCAAGTCATAACGCTGTTGCAAGCAGGAACTGTTTAGAAAACTGCCTGGTGGCGCCTTCAGAATGCCATCATGACATTTGATTCTCATACTTGTTAATATAAGACAAATTCACAAACATCCACGTTGTTTTCAGGATCACACTGAAACGCACATTTAAAAACGTATGTGCGCTACAGAAGTCAATTTATACATGTAGATTATATGTGTATGTTTACTCAGTCATTCAGTGTGAGACCTAGAATTGCTGCATATGTTAATATGTTAACATAAAAATTAACCATTAAGATGGTTCTGCACCATCTTACAAGAGCAGCTTGTAAATCAACTTCTTTTCCAACCCAGAATGGTGGTGGAGCTCCACAGGAAAGTCTCCAGCCTCATTGAGTATCTGAAACAGAAGTGGGCGTACCATGACCAGCGTATTGTATCCTTTAAAAAACGTCATATGAGTAGCAATGAGCTTTTATGTGTTAATGTTCGTATAAACAATCCATTTTATCAGTCAATGATGATAAACACAAAACACAATTTTAAATGTGTTTTTACATCAGTCTTTTATGCAATAGGTGTTTTTATACAGCCAGCTGTGATGTGAACACACTACAATATGTTGCACACTACAACATTGTTTATCATCTTTGATGTGTGAACTGAGGATATTTTTTTTTGCCTGATTCTGTCAGTTATGTCTGAGTCCTTGACACTGACACTTCAGCTCAAGAGTCTCATGGAGAGGGAGGGTCTGGAGGGCGGCCAGTTAAACGCGTCAAATCCCAGACAATCCCAGCAGGAGGAGCTCTTTCTTTTCCCAGCTGAGAGCAGCACCTTGACCACACTGCCTGGTGTGGCACGTGTGGTTCACTCCAAGGCCTCCTGCACTGTTCACTGGCTAGAGAGCGGCAAGAACCGGCCAAATGCTAAGGAACTGCCAGCTGCCCAAATTTTGGGTATTCACACAGCTCCACCGCTTCGGACAGGCACCAAATCTGGACGGGGAGGCACTGCTGTATTGGGTGATAGTCGTCGAACTGAGCCCCTTTACCCTGAGCCATCGCAAGACAGTTCTACAAAGGTAGAGGAGAAGAGACATCAGTCTGTTTCTGTCCCGGGTTCCTCTCAGCAGACTGTGGCTCCTAGGGAAGAGAGAACTGGGATAGGACCCTCTGAGGAGGGCAAGACTTGTACTGGTGTGGAGGCCAGTTGTGGTTTAGCAGTGACCAAAAGCATGGAGAAGTTGTGTAGTGGTGCAGAAAGCTCATCGGAGCAGTGGAAAGAGGAGCAGAACATCAGCACCTCTTCCCCAGAAGTCAACCAGACCCCTCCAGCCAAACCTCCTGCGACTGGCTCAGAGGAGGGAATGTTGCAGGGCTCTGCACCGGCAGCCAAGGAACGGGCTGTTGAGCAGATCAGAGAGGATGGCTGGAGTGCCCGTGATGCAGAGAACGTCACCCTGGCTGAGCTCTACCTGATGTTCGGGAAGCCCGGAAAGCTGCTGCTGGAGTATGAATGGCAGCCCATCGCACTTCCTTCTAACAACCAAGAGAACGGACAAGCCGTGGCACTGCCCAAGCCCAACAGGACACAGCGTGTTTTGCGCTGCCTGCTCAAGCTGGCTGCCACAGAGGTCAATCCTAAACCTTTGGTAGGGATTAACTGTTATTTCTCACAATGTTGTTACCAGATATCCATTTTAACTTGTATTTGTGGACAAAAGGTCTGAATGTCATGATTTTTTGTGCAGACTTCTAGCGAATTACAAGTTTAACAGTCAAACATGGGCATGAGGTTGAAGACTCGGATTTTATGCATCCCTGTGGCATGAATGAAGAGTGCAACTTAAAATGTACATTGTTTTAAAGTGGTCCTCAATCACATGCCAAAATTGCGTTGCCAAGTGAATTCATCCACAACAAACCCTCCACAGATAAATTAAACACAAGACAATATTCAGATTTGTACAGTGTCAGCTGAAACTGGGAATGAGCCAGGAGTTGTGCTCTGTACCATCTTTAAACTCTGTTAAAAGCACTATTAAGAAATCTTCATGTAGAGCAGATGGTCATTACTGTGTTCTATCCTTCAGGCTCCCGAGCTGTGCTCCACAGCCACATCACCACTCAAGACCCATCTGGAGGAGCAAAACCAGGCCCTCACACCTCCAGGAAAGGGTCTCATAGCAGGTGTTCGCAGCCCCAGCTGTGGCCGGCAGCAGGCCTCTGTCCGAGGGGCCAGGTTACACCTGCCAAACGCTGGAGCCACAGGTATTTGTGGGTCTCTCTCACATATTGTAAAGCCTCTGATATAGGCACTAAATGTGCATTTACCTTCAGAGTAGCTGATTCTCTATAAAGATTGTAGCTAGAGATTGTAGAGTCACTGGATGCTGTTCAATGGCCTTATACGTTATTCTCATATAACTGCCTGCTCTTTAGGTGGACGCAACCTCCACCGCTCTCTGCTGGGGTCGACTGCGGGCAGCGACTCAGAAGGCGGAGTGTTTGCAGTTCCTACAACGCTGCCCCCCAACAGCTCACGGCACAACAGAATGTTCTCCCCCAACAAGGAAGCTGAGCTAGCCTTCAGACAGCAGCTCGACTCTATCAGCGTAAGACAGATCAAGGTTTTTCCATTGAATTGTACAAAGACTAAATTGGTATCATCCATGGGATAAACAGTATGCACAAATGTTAATATGCTCTTTTTTTGTAGATGCAGTCGGATCTTTTCCTCTCTAGACAGAGAAAACCTCGAAACAGACAACTTCGGAAGCCACTTGTAGTTCAGGTAAAAGAAGAGGGGGGTTTTACTTTATGCTGTCTGTGGTATTGCAATGAACACCATATCAGTTGAGCTGTGATAAAGAATATGGAGGAACCATAATTCCTAGAGGTGTTGAATATGTAGCATAAAAATATCAAAGTTCAGTTTGTGATAGAAATTATGGAAAAACGTCTCGACCCATATGTAAAAACTCCACATTCCTTTGATTGGATTGGGAAAGAGTTACATGCTGATTTGGGGGGTTAGGAAATTGGTTGAATGCTTGTACTGTAAATGTCTGTATAGTGCATCACTGTGCTGTTACTAAGTCATGATGGACAAAAAGATAAGCTGAGCTAAGTTGCTTCTGTCTTGTCCACAGCGAACACTGCTACCCCGAACTACAGGAGATACTCCTCAGCATGTCTGCTCATTCTCCATCCTCTCCAACTCCTCTGCAACAGGTACTCTTCAGGATCCTACAGTACAATTTATTGCTAGCAAAGCATGGAAATGTTTAAGTTGGTGTACTTTTCCCTATAGTGCAGCATTAAACTGTTGCTTTTATACTATATTTACATTCTTGAAAGTAGGCTCTTACATAGGCGTATTTTTGTGTTCGCCTTGGGTAATACGCTGGGCTAATGTGCTCTTGGTACATAACTAAATAACATTTCTCTTTTTCAACAAGAGCTCTGCTAATCTCTCGCCCTCTCACTTCCTGTTTCTTCCCTCAGGAACTGGATCTTTCCGGCCAATCCACACTCGCCTGGCTCCTTCCCCCCGCCCACTCCTGTCCAAAGCCTCCCCTGCAGCATCCAGCTCTGCAGCGTCCACCCAGCTTTCCAGTATGTACTGCTTTTAATTAATTCATCAATTCTAGATAGAGTATAATTTATGTTGTACTGTTGAAGTTTTCAGTTTGAGTATTAGTTTAACCTCTTCTGCAATTCTTTATCCTGCTGTCAATGTAAAAAAAAACGTGCATATCTATATCTATATGCACATATAGATATGCTTTTTTCTTATTATGAAATTCTCATTTAATTGGGTTTGAAACAGATATTTTATGCAGTTGGTCCTTAACTAAACAAAACAGGATGACTAAACAACAAAATGAAACCACTCCACCACTTCATAATTTTTGACCTCCCAAATTAAAAGTAACCTTGTACATTACAAATCCTTCCTTTTTTCTGCTACAAAAAATTTATATTTTTCCTCTTGTTTCAAATCAAGCTTCTGTAAAAGCAAGTTATTTTTGTATAAGACACTGTCCCCAGGATTCTCTGGATCTTTATCCAAAATTGCGTTCTTCAAAATATCTGAAAATTACTGGCTTCTTTACGCTCACATGATCTCTGACAGTCAGTATGGTTTTGAACAAGTACTCTTTTGTGTAGCTAGTAAGACAAAAAGAATATTCTTCTAGCTATACTCTACTAGAGGAAGTAGAGTATAGCTAGAAGAGGAATTTGCAATTTTTTTTCTCCATTGCCCCTGATTTCAATTTTATATTGTAGTAGTATTTATAGTGAAGTAAACCTTTTTGGTAAGATCCATCTTCACACACTAGTCTCTGTTACTGTTAATACTTATCTGGTATGTGCTGACAAATCCCTTGTGTTTCTAAACTACTAATACTCTTTCAGGTGCCATTGACCTGGCAGCTAAGTCTGCAGGTATCATCCCTGGCAGTCCCTGTCGAGATCTGAATTCTCCCGCTGTCGATAACAGCAGCCTGCTCGCCACCACACCCATTGTTGATGCTGAACCAGACTCTGAACTCCTCCAGCACAATGTTCCAGAGGTCAGCGGCACACACTTATATACACAAACTAATGCAAACTCAGAGCTTTTCTTCACTTGGTGTCTACTCATACATTCCTCTTTGGTTTAATGTCGGCTCCTGACCTCCTCAGTTATGCTAAATAACTATTGCACGTGTCTACTGGCAGTTTTAACCCTGTGCCTTTTTATAAATACTCTTATCTAATAATAATACTATTTTATTAAGTATCAAAAACTGGAGTATTGCCTTGCTCTGGTTAATTAATGCAATACTACAGTAGAGTACTTTCATGAATACGCTTTAACTGACTTGTCTTACTTGTTTAACCGGAATAAGTGTAACTTAATAGAAAATGTTTAATTTGACAACTAATTACTTCCATTTATTTATTGCAGGGCACCACATGGTCTGGAAGGATTTTCCAGACCATAATTTAACTAGTAACCAAGCTTAGATTCTATGACATTAATAGCTTAATCAAACTATTGCCTTCATCTGGGGATTCTCAAAGGTTATTTGTCTATACCATCAGATCCGACATGTGATGAGAATGACGGCTTCAGTGCCGTAGTTATCATTACCGGTCACTGAACACCAGATCAGTGCTGGTTGAACTTGGGGCTGAATACCTTCAGGTCACGCCTTGGTAGGATATACAGTATAACCTACAGCGCTGTGGTGTTTTGAGAAGCAGGATGAAATATAACTGCTTTACTGTGAGGGTGAAGTGGGAAAGGTCACAGTAACGTACTGCTTGTGCAGGTCCTATTCACAGGTAGGGGGACAAGACAACACCAACAAACTGTTGCTGAGTTTCATGTGGCTCTGAAAAAAACAAACCTGTTAAGTGTTCAACTTGTTCTTTTTTACAGAATGGCGTGCCGCCACCATCTCCTGGAGTGACCGGTGGGGGGGACTCCCTCCTCTCACCACCCAGTGTAGCCTCGCTCCTGGACATCTCTCTCCCCGGCCCCCCTGAAGAGGCTCTTGCTCCTGGAGAAACTCAGACACACATCAGTGACTCTATCATTGAGCTCGCCATCAACTCTGCCCACTATGGTGCCTGCGTGTTTCTATCCTACATGCTAACTAACCTATATGTGGAACCCTAAAGTGGGGTGTATTTATTTCTGTGAAAATGATTAATCGCAGATGGGCTTTAGCTTTAAATTAAAATGTTTTACTGGAGCACCATTTGTCTATTTAGATAAAGTGACAACAGGTCAAAGACGTTTGCAGGGTTTGATTTTGTGTTGCATGTAGGACAGTTTGTAAAACGTGTAAGTACTCATGTTTGCATGCAACCAACTAAACGCCTGAGATGTCAGCTTATTGACCCATGTGTGTGTAATCTAATGGCTGCAGGTGAGGAGGCCACTCTGTCTTCAGCCAAGCTCAGCAACAACGACGGCTCCAAACTATTGGCCTCATCTCCCTCAGTCAGCCCATCCAGAGGCTGGATCCCGTCACCCAGCCATGACCCCCAGTGGTACCCCAGTGACTCATCTGACTCCACACTGGGATGCCTCCTCTGTAAGTCTTTTTTTTTTCTTTCTTCTTAAATATCCATACACAAGCAGATACACTCACAGATCCTTTTTCAATCAGGTCATTGGATTGTTTGCTAAAATGCCGAGGGTCTACTTCTACCCATGCTGTGGTTGAAAAATCAAAGCTATGTCAAATTGACTGTAAAATGAAACATACTAGCATTAATTATGATAAAATGTTGTGTATACTTCCACAAAGAACCCTTTTTGCCTTCAAATATTAATTATCTTATTAATGCACAATAACATTGAGACAGCTGCCGACTTCCTCTTGCAGTGATGTCCCATGAAGACAACTTTGTTTACACTATTTTATGTGTGCTGCCCCTTTTATTCACTCTCTGCCTGTTTCTCTTTTCCTTCCAGCCAGCATGGTCTCTCCTGATAAGGGCAGGCCGACCACCCTAACCCCCTCTGGCCCCTCCAGCGGCACGGCTCTGCTTGGTCCTAGCCTCCTGGACTGCAACTCCCATGATTCCTTTCAGTCCCGTGGCCTTCCTGATGTGGCAGAAGTTAGTTGATCCCTTTCTCATTAAGGGATAAGTAAAAAAATGTTTTTAGTTGTACACTCTGCCAGTCTAAAACTGGCTTCCTTGTTAAAGGAATAGTTCAACGTTTTGGGAAATACGCATATTCGCTTTCTTGTCGAGAGTTAGATGAGAAGATTGATACCACTCAGATGTCTGTACGGTAAATATGAAGCTAAAGCCAGTAGCCGCTTAGCTTAGCATAAAGACAGGAATCAGCTAGCCTTGTTCTGTCAAATGGTAACATCATTTACCTAACAGCAACTTTAAAACTCATTAACACATTATGTCTCTAATCTTTACTAATTTTATGCCCATAGTATTTCCTGCCTGCGGGGTAGGTGGATTATCTTTGGACAGAGCCAGACTAGCTGTTTGCCCAGTTCCAGTTTTTGTACTAAGCAAAGTGGCTGCTGGCTGTAGCCTTAAATGTAACAGACATATATGAGAGTGGTATTGATCATCTCATCTAACTCTCCACTAGGAAGTGAATAAGCATATTTCACAAAATAAGTGCTGTTCTACACTGAAGGCTCTTTGGTTGTGCTTGCAGATGGACTCTCAGCTTGCTTGTATGATGAGTGAGAGCAGTGTGGACTACATTGCTCGCTTCAATGACCTGGCTCAGGAGCTGGCTGTGACCGAACCCTCCATCCCACCACCCTGAGGAAGAGAGGACCCAGCCCCACGGACCCACGGCCATCTGGAGGATATGAGTTGCTGAACGACCGGAGGAGAGGTTTCTCCTCGATGTCTGGACTGTCGCCACGCTGTCGCTGCTACTTTGGAGAAAAGACAGCTGTGGAGAACGACAAACCCCCCCCCCAAAGCCATCCCTGCCCTGTTTGTAAAAGTGCAATAATAATGGTGAACCTTGACCATTGTTCAAAGAGAGTTCGAACCAAGTTGGTTTCGCTCAACTGCTCTATAAGGTGAAATGCCCTTTAAAAACAAACACTTTAGAAAAACAAATGAGTTTACAAAACACAACCTCATGTACAGGAAAATACTATGCCATATCTGAACAAAATATTTTCACTGATCTTTGACGTCTCTTCGTGCTCTGTGTGTGTGTGCGCGTGCGCTTGTGTCCGTCTTCTACTCTCTCAGATCAACTCCCAAAATGTGTAAATCTGCCAAAATGTGCAGTTCAGATCCCACTTAGTGGCAAACAGCTGCTGCAGGGTGATTTTGAAAGTAATGGCAGTGGAAAAACAGGTTGAATGTGGTGAGATTCTTGTCAGATACACTTGTCTATTCAGTTTCTGTGGCTTCAGTTGCAAAAGAGCACAAAACAGCAGGGCAGGCAGAAGTCAAATCATTTTGTACTGCCCTCCTTTTCATGTACTCTTGATCAGTTCAGGTTTTATCGGTTGCATTTTATGAAAAGCCTGCCGTGTGTGTTTGGAATCCATCATTCCTTTATGGTCACATGCAAAATGGCAGCTTTCGTTGGTTGACTACTTTCTTGGTAGTAGCTCTACAAATGTTACCTGCGGCTTTGAATTTTGGACTGAAATCATATTGGAGGTTAATGTCTGTCGCTTCATGCAATGTTAATCATTTTTAATTTATGCTGAGATGCATTGGTCTTCAGGTTGGTTTTGTTGTTGCATAAACAGGTCGAGAAGAAATAGCAGCTTTCTTCTCCCACATACTTATTTAGCTTTCACTTGCTGTTTCTCTTCTTTTACATGTTAATGGTATGCCCAAACATTTAAATTTGGTCTAGTTTTAAAAAACCTTGTCACAGTAGTTTGTAGTCTTTTGACTCAATAACTTGACTGTGACAAATAACATTGTTCATTTTACCTTCTGTAGCTTGTCTTGCACATCAGACGAGCTGCTTTCAGTCAAGAACAGAGGCACCCTTAACCCACAATGTGACCAATCACGTATTGATATTCATTGACAGGCTAAAATTCAAAATGTCTTGGGTGCCATTAAAGGTTTGCAGTGGTGTTACACTCCATTAAAACTCCACAAGAGTGAGCAGTCAGAAGTATGTAATGAAATCAAACACTAAAGCCATAGCTGACGCTCCACTTATTTTAAGCTGTGTAAGTCATTATTTAATCACTAGTAAAACCTTCTGATTGGTTGTGCTCAAAACATTAATCTCCCATTGAGTAATACCGATACTGGATGCTAACAAAACACTATGCCTAATGTCAAAATGATTGGCTTCTAAACACGTTCACCGTCCCTTAACATCAGGCCACTTTGTATGTGAGGAAGTTAAAGGTAAATTGATTTTTTTAAACTACTTTTTCTCTTACTTTTCCCATGTAGTTTCACAATTTCGATGTATTGTCGTTCACATCAAATACACACGTACCATGCAAAGTCCAGACTCATTGCATCCATATGTTCGCTGAATTTCAATTTTACCAGCAACCTCAATATGCAGTATTGTGAACATTTTGTCTCAACATGTTTACTTTCACCCGAGTGTAAAATGTAGTAGAGCTCTTGCTGTCATTCCACAAATGGGAATTAAAACTTACAGTAGGTCTTTTATTAGCACCTTGGGGGATTTGACTCTACAATGTAAAGGCTCTTGTGATGTTATGTTCATGTGTGAAAGACATCTGAAAAAGGCTTAATCTTCTCACGCTAGATAAGAAACAATGAACATGATTCTTAAACTTCAGAATCTGTCATGGTGTTTTTTTTCTGCTGAAGGATTTATTTGTACCAGTGTCAATTGCAGTATTAACTGCGCTTTTGTAACATAATAATGTAAATTGTTATTTGGACTATTTATTGTTAACATTTCTGTTTAACTTAATAAGATGACATCTAAAAAGGAAAAACCTGTTTAAAGTTTTCAGTTTGTAAAAGGTGTTTTCATTCTGTGTATAAAGAGTTAAAAAAAACAGCTTTTTTTATTCATCATGTAGTTTTGTGGTAAAAACCAGTTCAAACGCAAACCTTTTATAAGGATAGTATGTGCCCTTTGCGATATTACCAACAGTTTAAATTTTGTCAGCTTTTCCAGCTGAGTGGTTACTCTGCTGACCCCATACTGAATCCCTGACTGTCCCACATTAGATTCTCACCCATTAAAACAGTAAAACCAATTAAAATTTCTTTATAGAAATATACAGGATAGAAAAAATGGGGTGTGATGCTCATCTGGGCTGAAAAAGTGAAAAACTGCTGCACTCAAACAGGAAATCAAACTGACCTTAAAAAAACTGCATTTTTTTTTCTGGACAGAAATGAGCAGTATTTCCTTCCTCTACATGTATTAAAAGAACTTCGTTGTGAGAATATTTTTCAGTGGTGTGTTCTGTTTGCCAAATTGTACAGATGACCCAGAAACACGTCAGGTGCGACACCACATCTGCAGACACAAGATCGTCGACAAAGTGTGCTCGTTTTATTTAACCAAGACGTTGTAGTCTTAACTGCAACTGTTGTGGGGAGATCCTCCAACACAGCATACACAATACCTTTATCAAATTCTGCATTTTGGTTGTTTATTTCTACTGTTGGCATCAGATGGACAGCAGTACAGTGTGATGTTTGCAAATTAAATCACATGTTCTCTTTGTAGACCATATTAGCATTTAAATTAGCAAATAGATAACAGTGTGAGCATATTATTTGTTAACCAAACCAAATCCAAGAAGTCAGTCTGAAAAACAGCATCAGGTGCTCACAATGTGAGTGTCACAATTGTCAGTGAGGTATGTTTAAAAATACAAACTTAATTCCTGTAATAGCTGAACAACACAGGCTTGCTAACCTGGTCAATCACAGATATTAGTCAAACGATGAAAAACCGCTCGCCATACATCACGTACACACAGGTTTGTTTCATATGCTAGACTAGTAACACTGCAAACAACCCTGATATGGCAAAGTGATACGGAAGAGCTGCATATATTCACACCTAGTGTCAATTTGGCGTCCATGTGAAGCAGTCCGTTTCATGTTTTGGCCCATGTGAGCATCTTGGGCCTCACCTGCTGCAGCATCACTCATTCTTAGGTTTCTGCTCCTTGCGTGCGCGAGACGACATGAGTTTGAAGAAGAGAGCAGGCCACAGTGTGCGGAGGTAGATGGCCAGATTGGGCAGAGGTCCTGCCAAAACAACATCTTTGCTCCTCTGACGGACAGCCTTCAGAACCACCCGAGCCACGTCCGCAGGGTCCCGGCCCATTGCTGTGGTTTGATCCAAAACTGAAAGTGTTGAAAACCAAGAAACATGTTGCATCAATGATACCAGGAAGCTAACACAAACTCTTGTCTTATAGTTTTTTTTATTCTGTTTTACTCCATTTTAGCTGATTTTAGCTGATTTTTATATTCTAATTATTTTTAGCTTATTTTTATGTCTCTTCTTACATCACCACGGGTCACTTGTTTGTACGCATCAGTTGTTATACAGTGCAGTGAAAAAGTGTTTGCTGCCTTCCATCTGCAATTGCATATTTGTCACACTGAACGATATTCTCCTATTGTTGGCTTGAACACAGTCACGCACTTGTGTCACTGCCTCACCTCCATACTTGGAGCCGTCTCCTGTGACTGCGTTGACCGACAGGTTGGTTCGGATGTACCCAGGACTGATCACGGTCACTGGAATCCCGTAGCGCTCGATCTCAGCACGTAAGCAGTCGAAGTAGGCCTGGGTGGCATGCTTAGAGGCTGCATCTGACAACAGTGTGCACAAACCAGAGTCCTGCTGCATTTCCAGTCAACCCCACAGATGGAAAAACCTCTTGGGTATTTGTTTGCTTCAATTACATAAGGAAAAGACAACTTACAAGCTGATCTGTAAGGAATGGCTATCTTGCCCTGAACACTGCTAATGACAACAATGTGGCCACTGCGCCGGCGAACCATGGAGGGCAGGAGAGCTGTGAAGGGAAGGAAGAACTATTGAGAGGAGAAACTGCGGACGCGTGTAGAATATTGTGCTTCCTCTCCTAGGAAATCTGAAAATGATTACTGAAACCTTGAAACCTAGCTCTATCACTTCCTTTCCTTATCTGTGCAGCCAAAGCAACAAACACATTATGTGAGATATCCAGCCACATAACATTGATTCCCCAATTCATTTGAGCTTTTAAGACTCTTCAAACAATGTCTCCATGATTTGGCTCCTCCATATATTTTTAACCCCATATTCTCCTTAGATCTGGCAACCAAAAGCTACTAAAAGCCCCACAGTCCAGGCTGTGTTCCTCACTAACCTTGAGTAAGAGCAATGGTCCCAAAGTAATTTGTCTCCATAACATCCCGCTGAACTGAGAGGTGGGTATCCAGAATGTTGCCACGGTAACTGATTCCAGCATTATTAATGAGGACATCAACGTGTCCATGACATTTTAGGATCTCCTCTGCAGCTCTGTCCACTGTGTCTGTGTCAGCCAGGTTGAAGATAACAGTGCAGGCAGTGTGAGTCTGGTGGTTGAACAGATAAGAGTAGCAGAGTTATTTCATACCTCGCTGCCATTATGAGACACAATCATTTATCTACACCTGTATTAAACCTACTCTGCAGAGTATGGAATTTGACCTTTATGAATGTCTAAGGAGGAGTCTTTTTTACTTATATTTGATTTTTTTTGAAATTACAATGGAAGGAAAACGGAGCATAAAATCTGTTGGGTTAAAAAAATCTCAGACCATCAGCACACACAACAACACACCTGCCGCTGTGAGCCTGCTGAACTTGCTGTAAGCTCCTGGACGACGTGTTGCAGTCGGGCTGCATCTCGTCCACACAGCACGAGCCGCGCGCCTGCAGCGTGGAAGACCCGCGCACACTCTAAAACACAAAAAACATAGCGCTTGTTCATAGTGATTATAAACCAGGATGTTGCACCACAACACTGAAACATGTTATCACTGTACAATATCTGAATACTATCCAACTGAATGAACAGCTGCATATCAATGTAACTTGACTTCTATAAAGTACATGTAAGCTGAAGAGAAGAGGAAATGAGCAGGAGACCGACCTTTCCCCAGTCCAGAGCTGGCCCCTGTGATGACCACCACAGCACCCTGCAGAGCAGCTCCTGGTCTGAGGCGGACAAGTATTTGATAAAGCAGCAAGACCCCGACACTACCTAAAACCAGCTGAAGCACTCCACCTGCCACGACACGCTCCATGACTGACAATCGCCACTCGAGCTACCTGCAGACATAAGTTCAAAACATTTAGTTGGGAAAAGGTTTTCCCAACTGCAGCTGTTGATTTGCAATATTACAACACTCAAATCCATTGTCACAGAACAAAGGTCAGTATAAACAGAGGATTTTCAGGATTTTCAATACATCTGTCAGATGAACTGTGAGACTTGCCACCACTGCTAACATGCAAACGACCTACTTTATTTTGGCATCAAGACATACATGACTCCTGCACTCCATGGTAGATAATTGATTAGTTGATACATTAATTTGCAGATTACAGTTACTAAATGTCATGGTTTGCTTTTGGACATTTGGGATTTTATTAGTAAGCAACATTAGACATGACTCTGGTAACACGTCAATCATTTTTCATTGTTTTTGACAGCTTACAGGCTATAGACTTCATCATTTAAAACATAATTGATACTATATTTGATTATGTAAACAATAGTTTGTTGCAGTGCTATTCTGTAGTTCATTTTGTGAGCACTGAGAAAATACCCTATTTGGATAGGAAATAAAAGGAATGAAAACACCATACAGGGCTTAAACAAGCCCCAGTGTGACCTTGACATGGGTGCTAAGTTATCATGGGCCCCTACCAAAAGGCACTGTGAATGTTTTAATGTCCAGTGCATTTATTTAAGCCCCTTCCACATGTCCTGTTTCCAAAGCACACCACAAACAGCCAGCATGGCAACAGTGACAAACTACTATATTATATATCACCAAATATATAAATTTGGTTATATACACATTACCAAATTTAGCAAAGTGTCAGGAATTTATTTTAAATTAGGAAACTGACACTGAAATAGACAGAAAATAAACGGCACTGGGTTCATTTACAGTCCACGTGTGTCATACTAATAGTGGCAAGATGAGCATCTTCTCTAATTGCATATTAGGGACGTTAGAGGTTCATAAAGATGAAAGAAAGCATAATACTGTTAATATCCTCACTACATGCTGCTGATTTGTTTGTTTAATCAGGTCTGCGCGTGTTTGTGTCCTTACAGCTGTACAGATTGTAAGTGTGCGCACAAACGACTCGAACATCCGTCACATGAACTTCGTACTTTTGCTAGTTAAACGCATCAATTAGCACATTTAGTGACGCACAGCTGGTTTATCAACAGTTGCGACAACGTCTACTTTTACCTTCCACAAGAGCACACAATATAGTACGTAGGTTAGATGTTAAAAGTTAACCTCAATGGCAAAACACAACGCGCTTAGCATGCGCTGCCCACGGAGGCTAGCAGCGTAGAACCAAC
Source organism: Gadopsis marmoratus (assembly GCA_036023855.1). NCBI lineage: Eukaryota > Metazoa > Chordata > Actinopteri > Centrarchiformes > Percichthyidae > Gadopsis > Gadopsis marmoratus. The sequence continues at coordinate 12,833 of JAVQJF010053242.1, read as the reverse complement.
ACGGGTAATGCTAACGTTAGCTACCTTTCACATTGTAATAAACTCCCAACTCATCCACTATTGCAAAGTGTATAGTTACAGCTCACCAGATCTGCCGTCCCGCTGCTGCTGCTGCTGCTGCACAAAACGGGAGTCGGACTCGGGAATATGGGCACTTCCGGGATCGTCTGACGACAGATGGGTTTTGGCTGGGGATTGTGGGAGTTGAAGTTTCGCGGAGGAAGCACAAATTGGCTCACGTACTCATTTCCGTCCCAGGACGCAACCTCTTTGCTGCCAAGTTGTCGGTGGTTCTTCTCCTTGTGTATGTGAACGTAAGCACCCAAATAAACCCACAGAGCTTTATTTGTAAACCAAGATTTAAGGCCTCCCCTGTCACATCTCCTTCCGACGCCAGCTGGGAATGGCTGTGCTGTTCCAAGAGCAGACATGGTTGGAAAAATGCAGACACTTTCAGACTCATATAAGATAACAGAAGCATGATTTCTTTTTGAAAAACTATCGGTATGTCAATGATTTGTCTGCTCTCCATCAATGGAAGCAATGGGTGAAACATTGAGAAAGTGAGTGAGCAGCAAATCCAGGGAACTTCAGGCTTTTCCTTGAGGAATTCTAAAAAGTGATAGCAAAATAAAGTCTTGGTAATAACTGAAGTAGGGGCTAGCTTTTATCATCACTTCAGTAGAGATATAGTGACCTGTCATCCAAATGAATAATATCTTCTTCATGATGACTGGGGGGTATCCCTACGCCACCAGACCCAGTCCTAAATGATTGATACACAGCCAGTCCATCAATGAGCCCAAATCCTGTGGTTCAGCACTCGTGTCAGCGCAGGTCAGCTGACAGATAATTAGCCTGCGCTGGCCACAAATTAGGCAAACTGATGAGGTTGACTCAGGCCATCCCTCTGCTTCAGTGCTGCTGTCTCTGCTCAGCCCTTAAAGGTTTATATGTATGGTGAGAGGAAATAGCATTGGATGGCTTTACATACTCTGTGTGCATACATGCATTTCATTTCATAATGACTGAGTGGAAAATGCATAACAGTCCTGCGCCTGTGGTTTTCCAGGTCCAACACGCAGCCAACCTGAACCAAAGCTGAGCTTGCAAAGTCAATGTGTCAACAGGAACTAAAGAGCTTGGCAAAGCTTGAAACTGAATCTCCTCCAGGTTAGAGCCAACAGCTGCTGCCTCAGTTGTCCGAGGTGCTGTTTTCATACACCGTACACAATTGAGAAACTATACATATGTAAGCAACGTATACTGAGGAACAACAGCGAAAGCACCTTGTTTTAAATTTCAGAATACTTTTATCAATAACAGTTGAACATTTTCATCAACTGAACTCTTTGCAACCCTACTGCAGTCATTTTACAAAATAGTTAAACCAAGGTAAGACTTAATTTTTTTTGATAGACTGCTACCAATCAGCAGAATGAGTGATCACACTGCCAAAATGTTCAAACTTCGAAGTAACAGATGGATGACTTAATTCTGAAACATTGTTTAATGGAGCTTTTCAGGGCTTACATGAAATTCTCTTTAGGGAATGCTTCAGGAAGACACGTACCATAAAAGGTTTTAATATGCTAATTGCCAACTGTCAAAGAAAACAAGTGCTTGTGGCAAGTAATTTAAATATTTACTTTTAATCAATGAGTGTAGTAGGATTATTGACTCTTATAATTCAATTCATTCACATCTGAATTACACTTTATTATTCAATTTTGTAATTCTACTGTTATATCACAACTAATCTATACTTATTTTGGTTCATCTCATAATCAGTATTACCTCCTCCTGGGACCCAAAATTTTAAAACTGCTGATCTAGACAGCAACATGTAATAACAAGCACCATTGGATGCACATATACAAGAAAGCATGAATTTAAAATTTGCAGTGTAATTATCTGTAGTGTCAACTAGTGTCTATATCTGATTTTCAACTATGAGGGTTTGGCTTGATGTTAATGTAATATACATTATTAGAAGCATGTGTGAAATGTGACTTGGAAACGTTAGTACTTTTGTAGTGTTGCAAAAGAGGACATTGAGCCACAGCACCGTCACCCACTCTTAAACAAGAAAATCTACATGAACAAGACACAATCTCAAATAAGTTGCCGCTATTTGCTCTTCTCTGGACAGCATGTAGAATTAATTTAATGCAAAAAGTAAAATAAAATACAGAACAGTGAGTTGGAAATATCCTAATGTTTAATGAAAGGGTGATGTACTGATCAGCAAGAAAGGGGTACAGTAAAACTACGAGGGAAAGAGGAAAGAACTTGGTACTCAAAACATGTCGGTCCATTTCAACTGCAATTCAGTTCAGTCCAGAGGAACTGCTGCCATACCCTCGTGCACTAGCTTGTTGTGTGTCAAGGATGCAGGTGGAGGGAGCAGGAGAGGAGGGGCATGGGTACTACGGAGATAAGTGGGCTGTTGTCGTCACATAGAAGTAAAGGAAATGTAAGGGAAAAACAATTCTTTCTAGTTTTAACTATATCCCTCTGATCAAAGTTCAAAATAGAAGCATCCACCACATGTGTGGAGCTAAGTGCTGGGCTTGATCGTGACATCCACTTTTCTTACATCTGGGGGTGGATAGGTTCTGGTTTTTTTTTTCTTCCTTTTTTTCTGTTGGTTGTTAAACCCTCTTCAGAATGCACTCATACCACATAGAGTTCGTAGATCTTCTTGGCGCAATATGCCAGGGCAGCCAGTGCTATCGTATTATGGAGTCTCTTTCTGTGGACGTCATCCCTGCGTACCAATACCACGGGCGTCGAGGAGGTGAGTGTATGCAGTGGCAGCCGCGAGAGTTTTTGGCTGTCATATTCCACCTGGTACTTGCAGCAGGGGTCAAACTGCCATGAAATCCCGTAGAGGGCAGCACAGGCCACACTGAGGGCGCCAGCGGGCAACGCCACATAGCGCGAGTATTCAGGGGGCAGTGAAAGTGGTGTCAGGAGGCAAGCAGCGCCTGACAACACGGCCGTCTTGTGCAGGCAGTTGCCCACGGTAATCCATCGGGCCGTCTCATCTCCGATGCGTGTGGGCTCAATAACAATGTATTTGTACTGGGCCTCCAGTGCCTGCTCCAGCTCATACTCAAACTGGTCCTGTGCATTCTCCCCATTGTAGATCTCGTGCACAATGTAGCAGTCTGTCGCTGCCATCACTCCCCTGTGCAGAAACAGAATAAAAAGGCAAGGAACAGTGAAGGATAGGAGTTGAGTAAATAGACTCAATAGATATAGGACTGCTTTGCCCCAATTATAACAACAATCTGCCTATTTTATCGTGGACCTACAAATAATTGTCTAGAATAGCTATGACAAACATTCCCAGCTGATTATTTTGGTTTCTCAATTGAAATTCCATGAGGTTCACCATGTCACAACATATATATCCCACTACTATGACTAACATGTAATCTATAACATGCATTATATACAATTTGGTATATAAGAAAAATAAATAAATAAATAACATGGTATATATGTTATCTTATTCTATTGAAAAACATCAGTGTAGGATTTAATGTTAATTTGTTGCCATCAATAAGTACTCCTATGGAGTGATAGGAGTGCCACAAAAAAGAATACATATGTAAAAGAATAAGACAATAAATGTGGAACCATAAAGAGAAATAAATAAAAGAATATATATATATATATGACATAAAATATAAATTATCCCTTAATTTTTCATTATTCTTTTCCCTTTTGCTATTCCCATTTTGCTTTTGTTATTTCCACATTGCTTTTGCCTTATAGAACCAAGCTGTCAATCAAATGGCTATGGGTGGGCCTTCATTCCAAGGCTGAGTAATCAATTCATGCATACATGAATCCTGCTTTGGTAGGAGCTTTTTAAGCAGGACAACAGAAAATAGATGTGCCACAAGGGCTGGATGCTAACTGCCGTAAAATGAGGGAAGGAAGAAGGTATTGCTACCTAATGTGTGTGCCGGTGTTAATATTTTGTCTGTGACTTTTAAAACATTGCAATAGAAACACTTTTCTGGAACAGTACTTTTGGTCTAGACAATAATACATCCATTTATCCATCTTCATTTCAAAAATGTCATCTGTTGTCTGGTCATATAAAAACGACTCGTGCTGGAGTCAAACCTATAATGGCACAACGTGTCTTACCATTAGAACTGATGCCTTACGAAGTCACGGAGATAAGAGGAAATGGGGAGACTGCAGACGACATCCTGACATTCATGATAGTAAACGCTTAATAATAAAACCTGAATGCATCTAAAATGTGAGTCAAATGTGGTATTAGATATTGATAATACAATATAGTGTAGCTTTACAATGTATTCTGGCAACACTGGCTGCCTGATCCACCAAAATCAACACTTTACAGAATAAGCAACATGCCAAATGGTTATCATACGTTTTCATAGCTGACAAATACTTCGAACTTCCATAACAATAATATGGAAAAACATATAAACATACATGACGCATAACTTGTGAAACTGCAGCCAACAACTTTTTCATATTTTTATTTGACAAATAAGTTAAAAACAATTATTAATTATTTTCTGTTTATCGTTAAGTTGATTAATCGACAACGATGTTCGGTCCTAACACTTGTGTAAATGTATATTTTTACGCTTATTAAATTATCTTAAACGTGACAAACACATGAGTGGGTGAGTGTCAACACTCTGGGCCTTCAAAGTAGCTACACTTTGACAAGAGGGACAAACAAACTAGACAGATACTAAGCTTATTCGGCTTCAAAGACAGCGATACAGTTGCCTATGGGGGCAAAGAATATGAAAGGGTATCAGATACGAGTGAAAATCATTTTAGGATCACCGAGCAAGAGACACAATGTACCTGAGCGTCGGCTAGAGTGCACTGACTAACTCGTAGAAAGTTGGAGGACTGGCCAGCTAAGTTGAGGACCGTTTTACACAGCAGACAACACTATTAGCTCAGACAGAATTGTGTAGCATGTGAGCCGTGGCATATCACATCAACATATCACCCACGCACAGCTAAACGCAACTTTTCCCACCGGTAATCGGTTGTTGTGAAATAACCAAAACATCACATGAGCTGCTAATTTGTTTCCTTGCTAACGTTAGCTAGCAGTACACGTTAGCCAGCTAACGTTAGCTAACCATGGGATACAGTTCCGACTTGTCGTGGTGGAATTTAACTTTACACTCAAAACGAAATGCACGCACGGGTTCTGAAAAATGATGACATCGACAAAATGATGTATCATATTAAAACACTTTCGTTTAATGGCCAAGACGTGGAGTAACTGACCTCTCCCTGCTTACTGGGACACCGCGCCTCCTTCCCAGCGACGCCATGTTGGAGATACAACCGTGATTGCGGTTGACGTACGACAGCACCCAGCCTTCTGGGTAATGTAGTCTATCAACGCAGTCGTCGTATCACTTGGACTTTAATGAGGACTACTACTCCCATGATGCTATAAACAGAGTACCTGACGTTAAATGTTTTATAAAGCGCATAGAAGTTTGAGAGGTCAGATCATATTCAAAATAAATCGAACACAAAGGAACGGAGGTATATTTGTTTAAAACATAATCAGTTAAGTAACTATCAAAACTGAACATCAAATAAATCCAGGAGCCATTTAGTAGTCTATTGAAATCGTTAATTGTGCAAGTTAATTGCATGTGTCGATTACAACATGCTAGGAACGGTATTTAATATAGTGTCCCAACCATCTCGTTTTGCAATAGGGTTTGTGTTCACACTTTTGGCTACTCACCCATATTGTAACAGCTTTATTATGCAGGGAGCTAAATGACACATGCATGACGTATCAATACAAATCCAATAATAAAAAAAGTATATTGGCTGTGATTTTTGAATGTTTAAACCATGGTTGCTCGACCTTCCATGGAATGGAATATTTAATATCGCATCAAGAATCCTTTCAACTGATGTAGGCTATTTGGCTAGAGGGGACATGCTTATGTGTTGGCAGGTAAATTATTAATCAATTCACGTGTTAATTATTAATCTACTAATGAAAACATGCAGTCGATTAATCAATAATGAAGAGAAGTAGTTGCAGCTGAGGCTTATCTAACTTTAAAGTGCATTTTATTTAGGCAAAGTTTTTCATTTAACACTGACACACTGGGCAGGTTTATAAATATTTATATATATATATATATATAATATAAATAAAAGTGCCAATACAAGTTTATATTCCTCATAGTTAAATATCAAATAATTTATAAAAAAGTAAGTATATTCGGTCCAAACATACTGGAATCAACCTGTAAAGTAACTACTATGGGCAAGTTTTTAATTATAGAACATAAACTCCCTGAGGCAGGTAAACCCCCCCCCAATCCCAGAAAATATACAGAGGACATGACCTCAGTGTCGGCAGTAGGAGCTGCGGCCCTGGTTTCAGACTATTATCAGTTGAAATGGTCATTCGAGAGGACATCCATTGGAGTTTCTACATTTTTGTCCTTTGAGCTTATGGGATGCTGGTTAAATGTGGTGACTGAGGTACCATAGATCTCTGCAGCACTGCAGTAACGGAGCTATCTCATTTTAACTGATCGAGAGAGAACTTCCTCTGGGCCTTCTTGAGTAACCAGGAGGAGTCCTCTTCTCATCTTGACACAGCCTCAATGTTTTTGCTTTTCAGTTTAATTCATATGGCACCATATCATAAAGTTATCTCAGGGCACCTTTTCATATAGAGCAGGTCTAGACCGACTCTTTATTTAGAGACTGAACAATTCCCACCATGAGCAACACTAGGCGACAGTGTCAAGGAAAAACTAAATTTTATCAGGCAGAGACCTCAAGCAGAACCAGACTCTGGGTGGGCGGTCAACTGCCTCCACCCTGTGGTGGACCCTGTTTGGTCAAATTATTAAATTATCAAATAATTATCTGATTTCTTGAATCACAGGTTTTAAAGGGTGTGATGACTGATTTACATGCTGTGGAGCACTCAACCCTTCAGTATATGGGTACTCAAACTATTTTACAAGAATGGCTGAACAAACACATGCACAAATTCACAGACCCTTATTTAGAATGTCACCCCAGCTAGTTTTTACCAGATATGACTTGGTACAGCATCATGAGACTGTGAGACAAAACTAACCGAGTGACACATATAAAAACCATTGGTGTATATATATATATATATATTTTTGTCATTGTGCTAAATCAAAATTATACTGAAATCAATCTACTGCTCATTTTTCTGCTGACCCAGTACATTGAATTATGTCTCCCAATGCTATTCTTGATACTGTCACCAGATGGCGCCAAAATTGATTTTGAAAAACAAACAAAAAATGTCTTAATCTGACCAAGTAAAAAAGTGTTTTGAGGTGGTATTTTCAAATAAAATCAAACATTGAAACAATTACCACAGTCCTCGCTGAGAGATATTTATAATTATAGCTTAATACAATTTTCTGAAAATATTTATGTCAGTCAAACTGATAAATTCACCCTAGTTAAATATTTTGTGCAGTATCAAATCTTCTTTAAAGTTGGATGTATCTGCATTTTCCTGTTTTGTTATAAATACATACTTTGACACTAAAACTGTTATGATTATTTGATTTATTTATTTATAGACAACAAGAATGGGGAAACAAGCATCAAGAACAAACAATATTACAAAGATTGGTACATTTGGACACATTTGCCACCTGCTCAAAAGTCGTTGCAAGAAAACACACAAATATAAACATAAACAGAAAAACTGAAATAACCACCATGGATTCCTGGGCCTATCAATAGGTTTATCACCTAAAAGAAAGTTTTATAGAGGGAATGTGGTTTCCTGCAATTACCCCTTAATGATTATAGCAGATAGTCTGCCCTGCATGTTGGTGTATGTTGAGTAACCTGAGGTATTTTCTCCATGACAGTTAGATTGTCAACAGCAAAAGCTCACAAAGAGCAAAAAACAGAGGAAACCACAGTAATTATTTTTTTTCAGTAAAGGTTTTCTTCTATGATGACCTTTATAATTTTGACACCAGCTTGCGAAAGAAGCCTTGTGGGAAACACCCCCCCCCCAAAAAACAGATCAAATCACAAGAGAAAACAAATGTGTCATTTTCGGACATCCAGTGTCATTTTCCTGAATGACAGAACAAAGGACGGTGGACACAATAGAATGTAAAATGCCCTGAATATAGCAGTGCTGTTTTTGAAATGCTGGTTTCAGCAGAGATATTTATCCATATCCACAACGAGCTGTTGTACCACACAGTGACAGGCTTCAGACTCAATTTATCACATGTGTGTCTGTAACATTTAACACAGTGCAATGGAGAAAATGATGAGTTTTTTCTTGAGGCTTGTTCAGGATTGCACCGCCAGAGGTAGAGATCCTCAGTTTGTGTTCTTTGGTTTACAAGTCCCTGCACCTTTGACTAATCAGTAATAGACTGCAAGTGCAGTTCTGTTACTAGGAAGGGGATGGAGTAACACTGGAACCAAATTTAGAGTTTGGGGAAATAAAAGTCTTCAAAACACAGATTATATAAAAACAAAATTGCCCACTAAATCTATGCCTATACCCTTTTGACATTACCTCAGAAAAACAAAACCCTCTTTTGAGTAGCCTGATGTTTCAAAGATGCATTTAGCATTCACAGTCTACTAAATTAGCATTTCAGCCCCAAGAAACGCAAGAGAGGAGTGGGAAGTAAATTGAAAAAAACAACAAAAACAAAGCCATGGAACGGTCATGGTAAAACACACATGGGTTGATCAGAAAGTTTGCAACTTATAGTTAGATTCACATCTGTTCTCAATACATACCTAACCCTTGCTTCTGGTCAGTGATGCATCCCGAAGGTTTCAGTCTGAGGTAACAGGCTTCAGCTTTGGTTAGTTTATTTGCTCATGTTTTTACATGTCATGACCAGCTGATTCACTTCCTGTTGAGTGTGCGTCCATGTGTTATGGACATAACTGACCTGTCGACCCAACGCTCAGCTCAGAGGCGTCTTTGCCGTGAGATCAGTCGTCTCTGGAGTCACTCAATGTCCTGTTTAACAATGCCTGGAAGGTCCTTTGTTGTAAATCAGCCTGCAACTCCAAAGCATGCTGCCACACAGTGTTTATCCTCCTCCTCTTCTCTGCCGGGGCCATGTAGGGTCATTGATAAATATGTTCAAAGTACTGTGGCTGAGGATTCTCTTTGACGTATTTCTGAATGTACCAGCAGGTCAAGTGGGCTTTCAGATCTTCTTCCACAACAAAATCCATGGCTGCCTGCAATCACGGAAGTGTAAAAATCACATCTAAAATGATCTGACAGGCATTTTATCAGACAGAATTTTGTATGGGCACGTATGAGTTTTACCTTGGCCAGGTGCTTGGCTATTCCTCTCCCTCTGTAAGCATCTGGAACTTCGGTGTGTTGCAAGTCCACTGTCTTCTTCCCAACATATTCATACAGAAGAACTGCACGATCATGAGATCCTGAGGGCAGACAGAAGTCGTACGTCTTGTTTGTGTAAAGTTTGTCTCCCCCCAACCCAGTGTCCTACAGCTTACAAACAGCAGCAGCTCGACACCACCTTGCTAGGGGATGCAGATAATAGTTGCATGCAATTGTCAATGTTTAAGGCCAAATCTAATATAGCAGATTCATAGAAAAAACGCTCACTGTGTAAATCAACAGCCGCCACAACACACAACAACTTGTAGCATCTACCCCATGCATGACACATAACGTTACGCTATATTAACTATGACGTCTTGGCAGTTAAAGATAAGTGTAAGCCCACTGGCTAATTATTGATTGCAATCTACATGTAATCTCTGCTCAATAAGACCAGGCATGATACCATGTGATGTGGTGCCACAGTCAATAGCCTGTAAGTTCACCTAGCCAGGCACAGACAAGTGCTTATGGAAGAGGACAGAGATTGATAAAGATCTTCATTCAGCGAACAATGGCTTCCACTTTTTTGCTGTAAACACACTCTTTTGTGAGTGGATGCTATTGGAGGTTAGGCCTACATATCTGCTTTCAGGTAGGGGGACGAACAAGCATGTTTTTTTTTTGCCAAAAAACAACAAACCCCCCCCCCCCCCAAAAAAAAACAAGCTGGTGAAGTTAAAAGTCAAGGCACTGACGTCTGTCCAGCTCCTGACACGAAGTCATATCTGACTAAAAGACGTGACACTCCGGCTGTATGTAACTGACAACGCCTCTTTGTCTGAAATGGCAGCTGGACTTATCACCAAGGGATTCGACGGCGATGTTTGCAGCAAAGAAAGCTACACCAACCTCTGAGCTAACATTAGCCAGCTAGCATGCTAATGTTTACATGTTGGAACTTACCATTTAGTCTTATAACAAACTGCCGACGCTTTCTATCGTGTTCCACCTGGATCTGAGAGCTGTTTGCGTCGAAGGCATTTGCCTGTGCCGCCTGCGCCATAGTCGCTTGCTACAGTTGACGATGATCACTGTGCTACTCTACAGAGTTGCTAATCAGAAATGGCTACATGAAATGATGAACGCTCAAAGCAAAACACTTCACCCAACGAAATCAGCTGCGAGGTCACGTGACATCCGGCCAATCAACGCCGTTGTTGTCGGAGGGGCGAAAATAGTCCCGATAGATTTAAAGATTAGGATAACTGCAATATACTGTAAGTAACGCATAGTTATCATAAAATAAGCTGATGGAAAAGGCACAAACTGTCAAACGCCAATAAGAGTTGAAACCACCAAACTTTGAGGCCGACCTCAAATGTTTCACACGCTGCGTTCATGTCACCAGGGAAAATAGAAGATAGGTGTGAAAGTGCAGTTTTATCAGGTGCAGTACTCCGCACATGCCTGAATGCGCAATCATCCGAAGTGCCTCAGAGAAGAGAAGGGGCTCCACTGAGAAGGAAACAGAAACTCAAAGAGGGTTAAAAACACTTGTCTGCAGGACAATTCATTGGCTTGACAAAACCTGCATAATTCCTACAGGACTCCTTCAGAGCTGAAGCATATTGCAGAGGGACTTTTATGTAACAGGACAGATCAGATCACCTGGTCAATAAATCATCTCCATATGTCAAAAACACACTGATCTCTTAACTAAATGTCTGACTTAAATCAAACATTCAAATTACCTTCTATATTTTCTAGACCATCAGTGGAGCAGGACATTGTCAGGAAGAACCAAATGTACCTTTATGTCAAATACAGGCTACATGAGCGATCTTTTAAAAGCATATTACTGTAATGTCTAAATGCCACGAGGTGGCAGTGTTGGCCCATTAACATAGATATGACAGTTGTGTATGGAAGCCCATTTCCATACAGTTGTGACCTGTGTCAAAGCTCACTTGTTTATAAAATGTAAAGGGTAGATGAAAATTTTCATACGCACCACCCTCTGGATATTATAAGTTCTAATTTGGACCCACAGTCTTTGATCCAATTACAGAGTATCAGCTGGCCACTACAACTTAATTCCCTTGCTGCTACTGGTTTATGGAATAGGTTGCAGTCAAACTCAAATTGCAGATTTAGTGTTTCACTGAGAAGCAGGTGAGCACAGGATTCAGGCCTCTTATTCAGAATGACTTGCCAGAGAAGCTACAGAGCTTGCTCCAATTACTGTTTTCACACTTGACTAAAGATAGTACTTGTCTTGCTTTGTTACATTTTGATGACCGTTAGCTACTTCCAATATCAAAACCACATAACACTTTACTGTAGCATTTGGTCATGTGACTGAGGAACAAAATATAGCATGTTGGTGCCTTCCAACAGATGTTGCCATTAAATCTAGGCAGTTAAATCCAGTTCACACTTGCTAAATGTTGATAATTTGGTGAAATCCCACCATTTCATCTTAGACTGATAAATTAAATTTTTTAAGTTAACTTGCACCATGAAACTGAACCATGGTGCCACCATGTGGACGGTACAACAGCACCACTGATAACTAGAGGCTGTTCAGAAACCAAACAAGGGATCAAATTCATGACCCAACAGTTTGAAAAAGTGAAATATGTAGATAGAACCAAAATGCTCACACTTGTTGAAATTCTCTGCATGCAGTTGGACGTTAAGGACAAAGAACACAACAGAGCCACTGGATTTTGTGTATTAACCATTTATTACAACAGCAGACTATACTTTCTCAGGATATGGCAGAAATGGAATGTGTGGATGAAAACGATGACTGTCCCAAGGTGATCGAGTCAGTGGGTGATGCGTTCCCTGCATTTTAGTAGGCATTTGTGGCTCAGAGGTTGGATATTGGGGACGGTGAGGGAAAGGAGGCACAAAAGGCACATATGGTCAGGAAGCTGCTGGGAGAGGTCCTGGGTAGGGCCAAGGAAGGGAAGGTGGGTTTTTATGATGAACCATCTGGGAAGGATCCTTGGCCGGCAGAGGGGAAGGAAAGTGAGGTCGGTGTTTATGATGAACCATCTGGGAAGGATCCTTGGCCGGCAGAGGGGAAGGAAAGTGGGGATCAGGATGGAAGTGAGGTCGGGGTTCATGAGCCATCTGGGAAGGGTCTTTGGCTTCGAGAGGGGAAGGAAAATAAGGTCGGTGTTTATGATGAACCATTTGGGAAGGATCTTTGGCTGGCAGAGGGTAAGGAAAGTGGGGATCAGGATGGAAGTGAGGTCGGGGTTCATGATGAACCATCTGGGAAGGATCTTTGGCTGGCAGAGGGGAAGGAAAGTGAGGTCGGTGTTGAGGATGAACCATTTGGGAAGGATCTTTGGCCGGCAGAGGGGAAGGAAAGTGGGGATCAGGATGGAAGTGAGGTCGGGGTTCATGAGCCATC